>JBBPFP010000060.1:5635919-5646989 GCA_037974795.1 Kaempferia galanga | reverse complement strand
CAATTTTTTTTGATAAAATAATTAATATTTTATTTTATTTTATTTTTAAATTAATTTTGTTTCATTTTTTCTTGTAATTAGATATTAAAAAATAAAAATGTTTTTTTTTTAATTTTTTATTAACACTCTTTTTTTTGTTTTTAAATTTTTATTTAAATTTATCTTATTCCACGTACTGTCACAACCCCGTTTGAAAAGTTTTTAAATAGTGTAGGTAATTGAATTGAATTTCTAATTTCATCATAAATTTAATTTTATTATAAATTCAATTAAATTTCTTTATTTAAACTTTTACATTTTACACTGATTGATTTGATTTGATTGGATGTGGTTTTATTTTTTTATAAAAAATCTTAAATTTTAGCAAGCCTCTTCAAGAAGCAGACAAATCCTTATAAATAAAGCCCTCGTAGTCTCGTAGTCTCCAGAGCACGCATGTTCAAGAGGAACATTCTTCCTCTCGTCTTCGATCTCCCCGAGTTCTTTCTCTACATGCAGTACGATAACGCGAGTCAGTGCGTCTTCATATGATTTCGCAAGAGCAGCATCAAGAGCCTAAAACTATTCATAAAATAATTAAGTTGTACCCGTTCTTCTTTCGCTGTGAATCGGCGTCTTCATCTAGGTATGCGGCTCGATATTTATCTTGATTTGACTGCGCGCGGCGATATTTCTTTTTCGCTCGCTGCTAGCTACGATTATTCATTTTCATTGTTTAATTATTTGTTATATTGTAATTTTGTTTTTTCATATTATAGACGACGCGCCACGTTTGGGAGTCGTTCTTTCCTATGGAGAAAAAACGTCGTTGGACCGAGGTAGAAGATACGGTTCTGTTCCGTTACGTTAAGGAACATGGTGAGCGAGATTGGAATGCTATCGCCAAAGCCACCGGACTCGATCGATGCGGTAAAAGCTGTCGATTGCGATGGCTCGATCATCTGAAACCTAATCTGAAGAAAGGTCCAATTACACCTGAAGAAGAACGGATCATCCTTCAACTTCAAACAAATATGGGAAATAAATGGTCAAAGATCGCCGAACACGTAAGTCTACTGTCCGTATAAATTTTTAATTTCTTATTATTTATTTATTTATTTATCTCTGATATATATAAAAGTAAGTAAATCTGATCGCTTGCGCGCGACTGTGCGCGCAGGCGATCAGAATCTTTCTTTTATTTTTTTAAAAAATATTTTAAAATTTAATTTAAAAAATTAAAAATAAACTCTAAATATATTATTATATCCATAAATATATAAAAAATGTGATCATTTATAATTTTTTATTTAATTTAATATTATAATTCAATTAAAAAGTTTAAACCCAAGGGGTAAAATGTTAATTTTTTTTTAACCTTTTACCCCTAGGGTTCAAGCTTCCCAATTGGTTTATAGTATCCAAGCGATAAAATTTTAAAATTTTACCTCTAGGGTTTAGGCTTTCTAATTGGGTTATAGTATTAAGTTTTTTTAAAAAAATTAAAAATGAATAAATTTGGATGTTTATGGGTATAATAATATATTTATAGTTTATATTTAAATAAATAATAATTTTTTAAATTAAATTTTAAAAAATTAAAAAAAATAAAAGAAACTGATAGCCTGCGCGCGCGCACAGTCGCGCACTGTGTGGCACGCAGGCTGTCAGGATTCTATATATATATATAAGCCCCGTTTTTTATTTGGAAAGAAAAAAACTTTAGCCCGCTTCCCACCTTGTAAAAAAAACTTAGTTTGTCATTTTATTGGGTCACCAACACGTATCTCATTTTCTTTTCCAAGAGAAATCCTCACCCGATCGAAGGAGCACGAGACGGAAAAAACAGTACCAGAATTTAATAAACATTCATATGTCCATTGAAATAATTTATTTTTTTAAAAAAATTATAGGTGATGGGTAAGGTATGGATACCCGATCCTCCAACAGGTATAGGAATGGGGATGAAAGTTAAATACCCGATAAGTATGGAGATGAGTATAATAGATGGGGATGAGTACGGAGGATATAAAATTTGATTCAAATCCGACCCATTGTCATCCCTACTAGCATTATATTTTGCGTTATATGATAAAAATCTCTAATTCATGTTCTTATCGAGGAAGAAAAAGAAAGAGCGGAGAAGGACGTACTTAGAGAGTATCACCGACTAGTGAGGAGAAGGGTACAGTTAGTACAGAGAAAGGAAAAGGGCCCGGAGCATTAACAAGAGAGGGAAAAATTACAAGATCACTGGCGGCTAGGATTTTTGAGAGAAGGAAAGAATTCATTAGGTCTTATAGCATATAATTTAAAATAATAATTATAAAAAATACAATAAATGATATTAAAAAATTAATATTAAAAATTAAATATTTTCTTTAAAATAAATTTAAAATGTTAACAATTATGGTCAAAATTTTCTTTTAAAAAAAGTGAATAAAAATAAATATAAAATATAAAAAATAATGACTCCAATTTTATGGCCCCAATAAAATTGGGGCCCTAGATATATGCGTTGAGTCGGGCTTGCCTCTATGGTCACTGTTCAAAGGCAAAGTCACCCGTGATTTACCTCTCTACAAATGACGGTGTGACTGGTCGTGTGGGGCACCTGGGATTAGCGTATGACCTTTTGCCACCAAGAAAAGATTAAAACCGCCCCCACGGGCTGACACAGTTGGTTCATGCAAGGGTGTTGCTGCCAATAATGTTTGGGGTCGATTTCCAGTGTGTGCGAAATGCCCCGCTAATTACCTCAACCCCTCCTTGCATGCACTGTTATTGCTGGACGAAGCCTTCTGTGATTTATCTTCCTTCCAGACAATGGGGGCCACCCTAGAGGGGCCACCAAGGTGACAGTTTCACCTTTTGCTCCCAAAGAAAAGATTAGGACCCATTTGTAAATTTTTGTAGAGAAAATACTTCTACGGTGGTTGTTCTACCGATGATGCTACCCTATATCTCTAGCAAATTGAAGAGTCACTTCCATGATCCTCCTTGAGGAGTTTTAACAGCAAATGGAAGTGCACCTCAGGGAGGGGAGGGGGTAGCATATCACATAGGACATTGATTGACACAGGAATCCATTTGGGGGATCCAATGGCACGGCGGTCATCCACCTCCATAATGGTGGTAGTACCTCCATCCCACATACTATTTTATGTAGCCCACTTCCTCTTTATTGTTACCATTGTCACCATCACCCTCTGGGACAAGTGGACAAGCAATTGACAGTTTCTGATATGCGAGAATGAGGTCCCCCCTTTTCTGTAATCCTTCTTGCAGGCGGGGTGCTGAAGACTACTAGAAAAAGGAGGCCAAGGTGAAGGTGAAGCTGGATTTTCCAGAGGAGGGGGTGATGGCTGGGGCAGCAAGGATGTGGGTCGTTAGGGTGGAGAGGACAATGGCATCCAAACCTCATGCTGGATGGGTAATGGAAGCTCACATGATGGGGGAAAATAACTTCCTTTCATTTTGAGTGGAAGCCATTTCATTATTTTCTACAAATTTGCAACAACCACTTGAAAATAAGGAAAATATTTCATATCAAACAAACAGACCAGTAAATCTTATGCAAAATATCTAGGCTAGTCCTTGGAAAAATATTGGATAGAGAAGTTGTTTTGGCATGTAAACCTGGTATAGTTGTATAATTAGCCTATGCAGAAGAAATCAAGAGCTAACCAGGCTGATGCACAATATACAGAAAGGAACAAGCTAGATCTTGCAGTCCCCAACAGACTCTTACCCAAAATCTTGTAGTGCCTGCATAAATACAGAAGAGAGTAAGTATAACAATCATAATAAACATTTAGTTGGATTTCAGGACCAAGAAACAGATATGCCAAAAAAGACCAACTTTATGAAAAAAGGTGAACAACATGAGTCTTGCAATGAAAGGAATGACAACAAAAGCAAAATATAGCTGCTCCAAGAGGAATAGTAGTTGTTGCATAGCAGAATTCGTCATATTAGAGGAAAGGAAAAAATCACAAGAACCTTAGACAATGTAAGGTGAAGAATGAACGTGCTATAATGATATCGAATGCTGGACATTTACCTACTCCAGAGAGATTAATTGAAGGAATTGACACTCAAATTGTTAATAATTATAAGCTTAGAAGTGCACAAAACTTTGCGTTGATTTTTTAAAAAGCAAGCAACATGGTTTTGGGCCATCATCTCCAAATACTCAAAACCAGTTGAAACTAGAATTCAGAAATAAGAGCAAAAAAATGTCCAGGTTTAAATTGTCAAAATTAGGTGTTCCAGTTTTTACCCAATCAGTACCATTGAACATACTTTGTTTAACAAACAAATTTACACGTAAAGATGATACTTTATGATGGTCACACGGTAGGTGGATATTCTTCTAAATTATCCAGACAAGTTACTTCCACCCTTCATCAAGAAAATGAACCTAAGAAATACACACGAAAAGTTTATGTGCATTAGAAAAGATTTTTCTTTTTGAGATAATCTGATAGCAAATGTAAATGGAGAAAAAAAAAAGAATCATCATAAGCAGTCTAGGCTTATTCTCAGTACATTTTCAAAAGACCCTGGCGATGGACAATCAGTGCAGGAACCAAGTAAACTGGCAAATAAACTGGAACTGCCCTTCCAAATTCTTGGAAAAGGAATTTTATAAAATGTCCAGCACAAGATTGATTGCCATGCACAATCTGCAAAAATTATCAAAAGAAACAAATAATATGTAGTCAGCAGTATAAATGAACAAGGGAATTTCTTTTGAAGCTTATTGAGCACAAATGAATCTAATAATCCCACAAATAACAAGACATCTAAGACGACAACCAAAAATAGAGAGTTGAAATCAAAAGGCATAGCATAGAGGGATTTGAAAAAAGAATTGAAAGATCAGCCTCACGGATATAAAGAGTTTTCTTATTCTTGAACCATGGAGAGAGTTGAGATTCCATATAAAAACCAATATGATAATCAAGATGACCACAACTTTCCGGATTTGAATCAGAAACTTGAGTTAATCGGTGGACCAGCTATAATATGCATGCAATTTGTTATGAAGAGGTAAAAACAACTTTAACTCATTTGGAAAAAAAAGTCCATATGCAATTTCTTGATTCTTGTCTTCTCAATTCTTCATTCATTTTTTCTCTGTCCTTCCTCATGGTTATTTTTATCTTCTAGCCACCTTTTATTTTCTCCTTATTGCAACAATAAAGAAGATGATGTTTCCTAGTGTTAAATAGCTTCAATATTCTTCTTATACAAGTATACTGAATTAATATGATACTTTAATAATGCATACCCTCACTACATGTACGACCTTGCTCTATGAAGTGAAACTTACTAATAGTAAAAGTGTGTACGGTGATCCAAAAGTTGCATATTTAAGAGCAGGTATAAAGCCCTGTTTTATCAATATTGTGTAAACCAGAAAATTGCTTCATTAAATAAACATGAATACCCAATATAAAATATATTCCAAACCACACAAAATTACATCAATCAGTGGAAAGTTTTGCTGGCAAAAGATGGCCTATTTTTAATTTGTATCTGATTTGATTACAAGATCACATGCAATGATGAAAAATCAAATTTACTGAAATTGAATATTGAATTTTGGTTTCCTATTAAATAAACCACAAAAGGAAAAGAGAATAGTTACATACTGAACATGGAATTTTCATGTTAGGATCTAGTTTCACATCAACACCGATCGACTTATAATACTTCTCAATCCCTTCTAAGTTCGAAAAAGGCATATTGGATGCAATCTCGCTAACACCCTGAAGAATTAGAGCATCCTTTCCACCATGCTTATTAAGGAATGACTTGTATGAAGGGGGTAAGCTGTCTTGCTTCAGAATGTAAGCAGAACTGCCAAAACTCAGATGAATTATAGAGTAAACTACAACCACATTTTAAGCTAATAGACAAAGAAGATGAAGAGGGTAAGCTGTCTTGCTTCAGAATGTAAGCAGAGCTTCCAAAACTCAGATGAATTATAGAGTAAACAACCACCACATTTTAAGCTAATAGAAAAAGAAGATATTGTACTCAGAAGAAAATCTCAATGCAAGATGAGACAATCCAGACACGGAATAAAGAAAACAAACACAAAAGCAGTCATTATTGTGGAATGACAGTTGAGTGAGAACGAACATAATATTTCAGCTTCTATTTTAAGCTTTGCATAGAGTAATTCACATTTAGCAAAACATTCACTACAAAATAAGAAATTTTTAGGACGGGAACAATGTCAACAGGTAAAAGAATAATTTTTTTTGAAAAAACAAATCAATGGAATGTGGCATTAGTAACGACTAATGCATCCTTGGCATTAACGTCATCACAGACTTTCCTTTAACTAGTAGTTATTCAAAAGGCTGGACATAGGAATTGCCACTTAGATAGGTAAAGAGTGACAAATTTTCAAGCGATCACCAATGAGTGAAAGCATTAGATTGTGTAAAAAAGAACAATCAATAAAAAATGCTGTGTTTGACGTGGATAAAAACAAAGCTAGTAGATATTAACATGAACGGGTTTCAGGACATCAATCATCAGAATGTGGCATTATTAAGAACTAATGCCTTCTTGGAATTGTTTTCATGAAATTCAGGCATTGGATATTTAACATTGGCAAAATTAGTGCCATCACATACTTTCCTTTACCTAGTAGTTATAAAAAAGCTGGGCAGAAGAATCACCCCTTAGATAGATAGAGAATGGCAAATTATCAAGTGGACACCAATGAGTGAAAGCCGCCCATTGTGTAAAAAAGAACAATCAATAAAAGGGGGTTTGTATTTGACTTGGATAAAAGCAAAGTTGGTCGCATTTACGGAATTTCAGGCCATCAATCATTAGCGTCCATGA
The DNA here is from genome assembly GCA_037974795.1 of Kaempferia galanga. Classification (NCBI taxonomy): domain Eukaryota; kingdom Viridiplantae; phylum Streptophyta; class Magnoliopsida; order Zingiberales; family Zingiberaceae; genus Kaempferia; species Kaempferia galanga. Next base: position 5,640,140 of record JBBPFP010000060.1, on the reverse strand, counting down.
ATTCTCATGTATCTTGTATGTGTTTTAATCAACTCATCTAACAAATGGTGATGGTGTATCACTGTCTTGGACAAAAATTTGCCCATTATTTACAACCACCATAGCAAAATGTGCAGTCTAGATTGAATTACGCATAAAAATCTACCCAATCCAAAATGTTATAGATAAATGAAAATGAATGCATTCCATATGAATGAACATACAGGATCTGAGACGAGGCAAGACACATGAGAAATACATCACCATGTGACCAAGTCAATGGTTTACAAACACCGCCAAATCGTTGACTCTTAATCCCACAACGTGATGCCAGTACTGTGGCGCGCATAAGAATGTATATTGCCAAGCTAGTGTGTTGTGTCTTTGGCCCTGTCAAAAGCATTGATGGGCCTGCAATCAGGCCTGCTAGTAGGGATCTCCAACCTGAAGTTCTGAACCAAAACAAAAAAGAATATATATCATAGTTGTAGGTTTCACAAAATATATTACTTTTGACTCCCTTACATGATGCGACATTCAATTGCATGAACTGCCAAAGCACAGACAAACAGAATCTGAGTTTAACAAAGCACGAGTATCATGTAACAGCTTGCTTCCACAACTAATTTAACCTGGGATATTAATTTCACAGAAATTCTGATTTTGGTAACTTCCAATGGTTAACAGTGAATGTATGTGACCATCTAGAGCGACTTATCTTTCTGTTTCCTCTGTAAGTCTCTCTGAGAAACTCTCCACAGAAATCACATAGAGAGTTACAAGGATCAATGAATTGTATTGAAACATATCTTATTAACAGATGCACCATGTGATACCTTAGCTATTAAACCCAAGTGGGGTTGGCAAATAAAATGTTAAACAAACAGCATATTAATGAAAAACAAGAGAAAAAAATCTAGGCTAGTTAGACAAGGAAATAAAAAGTGTAAATGTTAGATGTCTTTTCCAATAGAAAAATAAATGGTTAGATATAGTAGTTCAGTATTCAAAATAAGTCTTAGTATTACAGTAGAGGTTTCAGGACTGTATTTTTAACAGGAATGTCAAGCCATAGTTACAGAGTGCAAAGGGTAAGTCTTAGTATCATACTTCAGTTCACTTTTTTGCTGCTCGGATGAGCAATATTTCATGTGATGTATTTTTAACTAAGCCCATGACGAACCAGTCATAGCCGGTCCTAAACTCGGATAAAGGAGGACAGTTGCATTAGGTTGTCAGCTAGCGTTAAAGACAAATGTTTAATGAATGGAGCATTAAACTATTGTGCTAATATTAGGTTGTTCTCCGGAAGGAATTAGCAAGGACCGCTACATCTCTGGTACACAGGTGTAGTGCTAAATGTGCAAGAGTTCACGTTGCAGGGTTCGACTCTAACGGCAACAACCGCTACATCTCCATAAGAACTTGAATGTAGTGTTAAATATGCAAGGGTTCTCACACTATAGATTGGATAAGAACAAATATTATAGGAAAACTAATAGTCTAAGATTTGGAACTGGAACATAGGAACTCTCTAGTAAATCAATGGAGGTTGTAGATGCGATAATTAGGAGAAGAATTAATATTTTATGTGTACAAAAGACAAAATGGGTAGGCTAGAAGACAAAGATAATAGAGAACTCGAGTTTTAAGTTATGGTACATAGGAAAGAGTAAAATAAGAAATAGAGTGAATATTGTTGTAGATAGTTCATTAAATGATAAATAGTAGTTAGAAAATGGGATAGAATTATAGCCCTTAGGGCTAGTTTACTTGGGAGAGCGGAAAACAAAACTATGGAAAAATTTCCACTAAAAAGGTTTCCATCATTTACTTCATTAAAATTTTAAGCGAAAACAGAAACGGAATCCATCAGTGGATAGTTTTGGAACCAAAATTGATCACCTCAAAATGATGCAGGTAGCCCTTTTCATTCACAAAATTACACCATATAAAAAATAACGCATGTACACTTTTTAACTCACAAAATTACACTATATGCCTAAAAAATGACGCATGTACCCTTTGTACTTACAAAATTACTCCGCATGTACCCACCTTCCTCAATCAAGGTAAACAAGCGTGCAGAGGAAGAGATTTCTTTCCCTTTCCATTCTCTTCCCATGCCCCTAGATTTGTTTCATCCATCCATGTCCACTCCTTTCGGTAAACAGAACATTAAGATAATAGTGACAAAAGAAACTATGAGCGCACATTGCAAGTAAGATAATCAAGATTTTGGGATGACATAAATGAAGTATTACAAAATATTCCGCCAAATGAAATTATTTTAATAGGAGGTAATCTAAATGAATATATCAGAGTGAAAAATAAGAAATATGAGAGAGTACAAGAGGTTATGAGTTTGGAATGAAAAACGAAAAAGGAAAAACTATATTGGATTTTGCGATAGTATATGACCTTATATTATCTAATACTTTTTTTAAGAAAAGAGAAAAACACTTGATTACGTTTAAAAGTGGGAATAATAAATCGCAAATTAACTTTCTTATAGTTAGGAAGAGGGATAGAAAGATTTGTAAAGATCGCAAGGTCATCCCTAGAGAAAGCTTAACTACCAAACATAGGTTAGCAGTGTTAGGTATACGCTTCAAACATAGTATCAATAGAAAGAAAATATATAGGACTCTTAGAATTAAGTAGTGGAAGTTAAAGGAGGGAAAGCAAAATATATTTAAGAAGAAGGTAGGAGTACTAGCATTAGGTGAAATATATAGTCACTCTAATACAACATGAGATAAAATTGTATCAAAGTTGAAAATAGTAACTAAGAGTGCATTCGGTGAATCAAAGGGACATGCACCACTAAGTAAGGAATCTTAATGGTGGAATGAGAAAGTACAAAATAAATTGAAGGAAAAATGAAGGAATTCTATATTTGTAAGAACGAGAAAAACTTTAAAAAATATACAATAGTTAAGAAAAAAGGCTAAAAAGTAGTGAATGAAATAAAAAATGAAGTTTTTAAACCATTATATTAAAAATTGGATACAAAAGAAGGGGAAAGAGACATTTATTGAATAGTTAAAGTGAAAGAAAGAAAGACAAGAGATCTTATCCAAATAAAATGTATTAAAGATGAATTCAATATGATACTAGTAAACGATGGAGAAATAAAAGACCGCTGGAAGAGGTATTTTCATCAACTTTTTAATGAAGGTTTAGATGGCCGGCTTAACTTAGAAAATTTAAGTAGGTCAAATAAATATAAAAATTTAAATTCTTATTGTAAAATTCAAACTTTAGAAGTAGAATAATGAGAAGTCATTGATCCGATAGAAGTATGGAAGCAAGGTATTGAATAATTTACAAAATTATTTAACATGATATTGAAAATAAAAAAATGTCTATCAATAGAGGATAAGCACTCTAGTTCCCTTATATAAGAACGGGGAAACGTACAAAATTATAAAAACTATAGGGGTATTAAACATATGAGCCGTACCATAAAACTTTGGAGAAAAGAGATTAAGGAAGGAGACCAAGATGTTCGAAAATCAATTTGGATTCATGCTTGGAAGGTCAACAATAGAAGTTATACATATTCTTAGACAACTAATTGAAAAATATCCAAAGCAAAAATAAGATCTACACATGGTATTCGTTTACTTAGAAAAAATCTATGATATTATCTCAAGAGAAATTATATGGAGAATTCTAAAAAAGAGAGGTGTTAGCATAACATATATTAACTACTTAAGGATATATACAAGAATGTAACCACCAGAGTGAAGACTTCAGATAGAGTAACTGAAGCATTTCCAATAAAGATAGGTATGCATCAAAGATCAGCTCTAAGCCCCTATCTTTTTACACTAATTAGGGACGAACTCACTGCACACATTCAAGACACAGTACCATGGTGCATGTTGTTTACCGATGATATTGTTTTGGTAGATAAAACACGTGAATGAATAAATGCTAAACTAGAAGAGAAAGGTTTTATGCTTAGTAGAATAAAGACAGAATATATGAAATTTAAGTTTAGCAATATTAAACATAATTAGATAATTATTAAGATAGGAGATGACAAATTGCTGAAACTGAGAGCTTAAATATTTAAGATCATTTCTACAAAACAATGGAGGGATTGAGAGATGTCTTATATAGAATACAAGCAGAATGGTTGAAATGGAGGAAAGCGTCGGGTGTTTTATGTGATCGTAAAGTACCTGTAAAACTTAAAGAAAAGTTCTACATAACTATAGTTAGACCTGATAT
>JBBPFP010000060.1:5419592-5431487 GCA_037974795.1 Kaempferia galanga | reverse complement strand
CAAAATCAATATACAACTTATTTTTATATACACCATAAATATATTTATCTAAAAATTATTATATATAAATAAAAAAAAATACCGAAACCGTATCTGCATAGCATGATACGATACCAAAATTGTATCGTTTCGGTCTGGGACCGAAACCTCGGCACGGGTCAAAATTTTAAACCTTGATACATATCACAACCCTAATAGCTCAACCTTTATCCTACTAAATGGGGCGATTATATAGATCCTTTTATGTTATTAGGCTCCATCTCCTATTATATTATCATCTGTATGCTTCTACATTATTATACTCTATCCCCTATTATATTATCATCTATATCCTTTTATGTTATTCGGCCTTATACCTTATTATATTATTATATATATATTTATATAAATTTTATCTTGTTTTATTGTTTCTAACTAATGATTTGTAAAGATTGTAAGGACAATAGAAAAAATTGTGTATGATTCTTTGAATTAAGTGGTAGAAGTTAAAAGATGTGAAAACATATATTTAAAGAGAGGGAAGGAGTACAAGTATTAGGAGAAATCCATGACGACTTGAATACGACATGGTATAAGATATTAAAGTCGAAAATTATAGCTAAGAGTATACTTGGTGAGTAAAGGGATGCGCAATACAAAGTAAAGAATCTTGGTAATGGAATGAGAAAGTATAGAAAAAAATAAATGAGAAATAGATAACTTATAAGGTGTTATACACTTGTAAGAATAAGTAAAACTTTAAATATTTAGTAGCCAAGAAAGAGGCTAAAAAAGTCATGAATGAAGCTAAGAATGAAATTTATGAATACTCACATAAAAACATTGGATAGAAGGGGAAATGAATATTTATAGAATAGCTAAAATGAGAGAGAAAAAGACTGGAAATCTTATCAAATAAGATATATTAAAGAATAAAGATGAATGCAATATGGTACTATTAAATGATAAGAAAATAATAGAGCGATAGAATGGGTATTTTCATCAACTTTTTAATAAGGTTTAGGTGATCAATCAAATAAGTGTGAAAATATAAATTTTTATCTTACAATTTAAACTTGAAAAGTAGAACAAGTTTTAAATAGATGGTAAATGGAAATGTAGCTGGACGAGATGATATTCCGATAGAGTTATAGAGTTGCATAGGGGAATAAGGTATTGGATGACTTACAAAATTATTAACTTAATATTGAAAAAAAATACTTGATCGGATAAGTATTTAGTTCTCTTGTATAAGAACAAAGGAGACATACAAAATTGTGTCAACTATAGAGGTATTAAAATAATAAGTTATACGGTGAAATTTTTGGGAAACACTAAAGAGTAATAAAAAAAGACTAAGGAGACCATAGTGACTAAAAAATTAATTTGGATTTATGCTAGAAGGTTAACAATAAAAGCTATACATTATCTCATGTAACTAATTGAAAAGTATCGGGAACAACAACAAGACTTATATAAGATATTCGTCAACTAAGAAAAAACTTATGATAGAATCCTAAGGTAAATTATATAGAAAATTCTAGAAAAGAGAGGTGTTAGCATAGCATATATTGAGCTAATTAAGGATATGCATGAGATGTAATAAGAAGAGTGAAGACCTTAGGTCGATTAATCGAAGCGTTACACATAAAGATAGATTTATCAAGGATCAACTCTAAGGCCTTATCTTTTTGTACTAATCATGGACGAAATCACGTAACACATCCAATATATGATATCGTGATGCATGTTTGTAGATGATCTTGTTTTGGTACATGTGAAATGTAAAAGAGTAAATACTAAACTCAAATTTGGGTGGGAAACGCTAGAAGTGAAAAGTTTTAGATTTAGTAGAGTAAAAATAGAATATATGAAATTTAAGTTTAGCTAATGAGACAATTGTAAAGATAGAATATGACGAGTTGTTTGAAACAGAGGCAATATTTATAATCCTTTTCCAAAAAGATGGAGGGATTAAGAGATGCGTTATATAGAATATAAGCAGGATGGTTAAATGAAGGAGAGCGTCAAGTCTTCTTTGTGATCGTAAAGTATTTTTTAAGACTTAAAGAAAAGTTTTGAAAATGGCAATTATACCTGCTATGTTATATGAAGCTGAATGTTGTACTATAACTCGAGCACATGAGTATGAGATGACAGTTGTAGAGATGAGGATACTAAGGTGAATGTGCACATGATAAGAAATGAAAATATTAGAAGAAAGTCGGTTGAACTTATTGAGAGAAAATTTTGGGAGATACATTTAAGATAGTATGAATATGTACTTAAGTGGTCAATAAAAGCTCGAGTTAAGTGATGTAAAACTATGATAAATGTGCACATTAAATAAGGAAGACAAAAGAAAGACTTAATTATCAATAATTAAATAACAAGATAAAATTTATCTAAATATAAATAATGATATTGGATAGCCCAATGAAGTAGAAGGATTCATTTAGCCAGGCCCACCTAGTGGGATAATGCTTGGTTGTTGTTGTTTATCATTGCTAACCAAGTTTTCTTTAGTTTCCTTCCTCAATTAATGTGTATTTGTTATGGTCCTACATCACACAGGCATTTATTAATAATTTAAATACTTACCGTACCATCTTAAATGCCTTGTATGTCCATATATCTATGTTAACATTCTCATCTCTACGATTCTCATCTTCTATTTTATAGTCTAACATTTAACTCCATATAACACAACATGTTTAATTGTCATTTTGTAAACTTCCCTTTAAACTTTTGTTGTACATTATAATCACAAAGAACATCTGACTCTCTCCTCTGTTTTAACTATCTTTCTTGTATCCTATGTAAAACATTTTTATCAACTATTATATCCTTTTACAGAAACAAACTTAGATGCTTACAACTCTTATTTTTAAGTAATGTGTCATCTTCTATCTTAACACTTGTTTTGCTATGTCTACTATTACTAAATTTAAATTTTATATATTATATCTCTACTAAGCCTAAAATCCATTTACTTGCATTTCTCACCAAGATTCGAATTTAGCATTTAATCTTTCATGTGTCATCGTTTCTTGCCAAGATTCAATCTTAGTATTCAATCCTTCATGAGTTTCATCGACCAAAATAATGCCATCAACAAACAACGTACACTATGGTAATGCGTCTTGAATTTGTTTAATAAGATCAATCTATGACTAGTGTATACAGATACGAGCTTAGAGCTAATCCTTTTATAGAAAATATTTTAATTAATTTGTCGCGAGTCTTTACCCATATTATTATATCCTTAATTATTTCAATACACTCTTAAAATCTTTCTTATATCGAATTTTCTACATAATTTTCCTCGGGACTTTGTCATAAATATTTTTAAGGTCATTGAATGCCATGAGTAAGTCTTGCTTCTTTTTCTGATACTTTTCAATTAAGATGTATAACTTATATGGTGGACCTTTTAGGTATGGATCAAAATTAATTTTCGGTTTACCTTAGTTTTCTTAATTTTTTTCATATGAGTTTTAAAAACATTTTCACAGTATAATTCATTAACTTAATATCCTTATAATTAGCACAATTTTGTACGTCTTCTTTGTTTTTATAAGGGGCACAGAGTACTTTTGCCCTCTCCTGATCAAGTATTTACCTCATTTATAATATCAATTTAAATAACTTCATAAGCCATTCAATATCCCTGTCTTAGTTACTTCCATACCTCTATTACAAATATCATTTGAGTCAATTATTTTTCATTGTATTTCATTTAGCACCTATTCTACTTTTGAAATTTGAGTTCTCTAATAAAAATTTAAAATTTTATACTCGCCTTAAATTTTTTATGCTAAGTTTGACACCTAAATATTCATTATAAAGTTAATGAAAATATGAATTCCCTCACTTCTTTATTTCCTCATCCTTCATTAGCATATTTTAAGTGCATCCATTATTTTCAAAAGTGTGAGACGTAAAAAAGTGCTCAAGGGCCATGGGGAGTTTACGGAACAAAGCGCATAGTTTACGGAACAAAGCGCAATAAATAAAATATATATGAATACATTATATTGATGAAATCAATAATAATCAATTAATAAATTTAAAAAATACAAAATAGTATAAAAAATTAATAGAATATAAATAGGTTTATATGAATTAAGATAATTTATTAGAATTTTAAGTATATTTTATTGAGATAATTTAATTAGGCTTTATGAAAGCCTATTCAAATTATCCCATTTAAGTTGGGAGTTGATTGAATTAATCAAATCTCATACCCAAAGTTCGAGTACGAATATTAACTCAAGGATATCACGATGCTCACGACGCCTCCGCGATGCTCCCGCTGACGCTGGAGGCGTCACCGGATGTTCCGCCCTGTGTTGGCAGCTTCGTCGGAGGTGTTGTCGGATGCTTCCGCTAGCGCCGGAGGCATTGCACGACACCTCCGAAGCCGCCAAGAGCATCCCTTGAAGCCTCCGACACTGTCGGGTGCATACTGCAAAGCCTTAGGTGCTTCTGGGAGCATCCCGCGATGTATCCGACACTGCTGGGAGCGTCCCACGAGTCCTGCACTGAGAAAAGCTTATAGAAAAAAGAAAGAGGAAGCACAAAACATGCTTGCCACGCTTTAGAGAACTCATACGCTTCCGAGTTCTCTGCAGCGTAGTGCCTGCGCCTCATGTCACTTGGCACTTAAGTGACGGAGTGCTCGCTTTTAAAAACTATGAGTACATCTTATTTGTGTAAGATCCCTTAGTTTTTTCCTCTTTCGTTTCAGCTATTCTAACGATGTCTCTCCCCCCTCTTTTGTACTAATCTGTCAAATTTTAAGATATGAGAATTAATAAAATAGATACAAGAGTTGTTAAGATAGAACATGTAGGTGTAATTCCAATAGATGACGAAATACGAGAATTTATTGAGATGATATAGACACGCCTAAAGGTGACAAATAATTAAAATAGTTAAATCTATTAGAGCAGCTAGTGTGTGGTGCATGGTTAAGGAGAGACTAGAGAAAATAGTAGTCAATATAATAAAAGAATTGATTGGAATATTACTAGTGGTATAATCTTGCATAGGGCTTAATGGAGAGTGAAAATTCATGTACAACAAACACTATCATGAGGACTACCTGCTATCCTACAACATTATGATTTGAATAAACAATTTTTGAAGTGTTTATGTGATTGCTTTCTTAACCTTTCTTAAGTTTATTCTCATTGTCTCTTTATTCTAGCCTCCTTTTCTTCTTGATGGTTAAAGCAACTGTTTTACTATTATAGTAGTTATATAAGTCAATTTAAATTGACATTTTTTACTTCTTAATGTCCTTTTTTAAAAAATATACCTGTGTTAGTATTTTTGTTAGTTTCCAAAGTCTTTATTTACCTTTTCCTTTGTTTGCACTATCAAGGATATACTCAAGTATGAGTCACTGGTTTTGAGGTTTTGTTTGATTTGAAGGTACAGAATTCCTTTTTTGTTTTGTTTTTATGAAAAATTATATTTCATTATAGGATTTGGAATTCATTGACAAGAAGTTGGAGGACCTAGAGAAGAGCATGAAGAGAAGCAATGATAAACAATTAAAAATTGAACATGAATTATGTGGCAAGGTTGGTATGATGACTATCAGATTTTTTCCATCACTTTAAGATTCTAGACTTACACAACAGTTGTGATGATTTTATTCCATTTTTAATTATATACATATATTTATTATTAGACTGCAAGTTTTCAATGGATTTCATTTTCTGGTTGCTTTTAGATTTTACATCTATAGACTTGACTAACTTTCACTTGGAAGATTCCAGCCTTTGATGGGAATTAAATTCACAAGTGGAAATGATTAATATACTTTTTATATTCATTTCCAGGATGCTATCAAACTTGTCATAAACATTCTTTCCTATCTGTCATCAAACTTGAAAGTGATAAATATCCTCATTATATTCATTTCCAGGTTGCTATCAAACTTGCATAAAACATTATTTCCAATGTGTTATGTTGTTTTATCTTGTAACAAACTCATTTCCATGATTTAGTATTTTTGGGTCACTTTGGAATTCATACTTACTATATGGTGATATTACTTTCACTACTTAGCTAAAACTTATTATTTAAATATTGATCTAAATGGTTTCTATACTCTAGATTTCTTTCATTTTAGAGGCATGTTTATCTATGCTGAAGAGAGTGATGGAGGGGGAGTGGAAGAGAAAGCATCTTTTCATTGTTGCTTTGATGGAGGAGCGAGAGAAGGATGAGAAGGGAGGATTCACCTCCCACATTTTCGTGCAAAATTGATCTGCACATAATTAGGTTGATGATGAGAGAACAACTAATTTTTACACACACATGCACATTTTAGAAAACCATCTCATGAAGTTTTTTTTTCAAAAAAATTTCTTTATTCCCCCTTTACAAGTAAAGAAACTGGTGTAACAATTTTTTATTTTATTTTCTTTTCTCCTTTCCTTTCTCCCTCTCTTAGGCTATGTTTACTTCGAAAGATGGAAAGGGAAGGAGAATTGATGGTGGAAAAAAATTTGTAGGGAAGGGGAAGAGAAAAGAAAAGAATATGAGAGAGAGAAAAGAAAAAGCTCTGCACGGAAGGAAGGGAAAGAGATGGAAAAGAAAATAAAAAAAATAAAATAAAAGAGAATCACGGGGCTTACCTCTAATCGTGAGCGACCTTGGAGGTCGCTCGCATTGTTGACGGCGAGCGACCTTGCAGTCGGCCGGAGGTCACTCGAGCTCGGCCTCGCGAGGTAGCGAACCCTACGACCTTCAAGGTTGCTCATCGCTTGCCCTCTCCCTCTCCCTCTCCCTCTCCCTCACAGGCTGAGTAAGCTTGCGCAAACAACCTCCAAACGCTAGCAACCTCCAAGGTTGCTTGTGGAACCGTCTCCTAACTGCACACGACTCCCTCTTAGGGTCGTTGACACAGGAAGAGGACGCGGCGAAGGAAGAGGACATCGGAAGGGGTCACCAATCACTGTCACATGAGGTCAATCACGATTGCGAGAAATAGTTAAGCGCATTGAAACATTGAAGGAGGGAATTGCTTTTTGCTCGATTTGGACGGAAGCAAAAAAAGGATGAAAAAAATGATTTGCCGATGCATTTATAGATCTATTTATAGGTAAACAAAAGAAAAGAAAATAACTCCTTTTTTTCAAGTAAATAAGAAAAAGGAATATATTCTAAACAGAGTAAAGTTGTAGTTTTATTTTCTTCCTCCTAGAGCCTTAGTGTGGTTCTTTTCCTTTTTCCTCTTTATCCTACCAAGTAATCATAACTTCGCCTATGACTATCGTAGTCGTCCCTAAGCCTGGATAAAGGAAGGTTGCATTAGATTGCTAGTTGGGTAAATATTATATATGAATCTATTAAACTATTATATTAATGCTAGGTTGTTATTTGGCAGGAAAGTGTTGCAGGGTTTGATCGTATGTCTTGGTAAGGATCGCTACATCAACTTAATATAGTTTTAAATATGCAACAGTTCTCACACTCTAATTTGGATAAGAACAAGAGAACACAAATGGGTAAAGCAATGAAGATAGTGGATATGATGATTAGAAAAATATTTGATATTTTGTAATTATAAGAGAAAAAATGAGTAGGAAAGAAAATAAAGATGATAGAGAACTTAGGTTTAAAATTATGATACTCAAGAAATAGTAAAAGGAGGAATGAAGTAGGTATTATTGTAAATAGTTCATTAAGGAACAAAGTAGTTAAGAATGCATATAGGATTATAGCTCTCAAGATAGCAGTAGCAAAAGAAATTATTTATATAATTAATATATATGCACCCCAAGTAGTATTAGATGAAAACACCAAATGTAGGTTAGAGCTAAATAAGATAATATAAAAAATTCTGACAAACGAGATATTATTTTAATAAAAGTAGATATAAATGAACATGGATGAGTAAGAAATGAGGAATATGATATAGTGCATGGGCTATAGTTTTATATTAAGAAATGATAAAAGAAAAACTATATTAGATTTTACGATAGCATATGAACTTATAATAGATAATACTTTTTTTTTAAAAAAGATGGTTACATTCAAAAGTGGAAGCAATAAGTCTCAAATTGATTTTCTTATGGTGATCAAGAGGGATAGAAAAATTTATAATGATTGTAAAGTCATCATCGGAGAAAACTTAACCATCGAAAATATGTTAGTGATGTTAGGCATAGTGTTAACAAAAGGAATACGTCTCCTAGAATCAAGTGGTGGAAGTTAAAAGATGAAAAAGAAAGTATTTTTAAGGGGAGAGTAGGAACATAAATATCATGAGAAATACATGACGACTCGACTATGATATCGGATAAGATGACATCAAATTTTGAAAGCGGTGGCTAAGAGCATACTCGATGAGTTAAGAGGATGGATACCATCAAATAAAGCATCTTGGTGATGGAATGAGTAAGTGCAAGAGAAAGTGTCAAAAAATGAACAACTTATAAGTTATTGTATATTTGTAAGAATAAAGACAACTTTAAAATGTCTATAATAACCAAAAAAAAAAAAAATGCTAAAAAACATGATACAAAAAAGAAGAAAGAATTATCTATGGAATGAGAGATGAAAATAAGGGATCTTACTCAAATAAGATGTACTAAAGATGAATCCAATATAATGCTAGTGAAGGATAAGGAAATAAAAGAGTGATGGAAGAATTTTTAATGAAACGTTTAGGTACTAACTTAGCTTAGCAAATTTAAGAAGGATGGAGGAGTATAAACATTTAAATTTGTATTGGAGAATCCATACTTAATAAATAGAACAAACGTTAAATAAAATGTAAAATAGGAAACCGTATGACATTCTAATGTAGGAATGAAAGTTCCTAAGAAGCTAGATTACTTATGAAGTTATTTAATTTTATATTAAAAATGAAAAAATCCCATGTTATTGGAGGGTAAGTATTTAGTTCCTTGTATAATAAAATTGTGTGAATTATAGAGGAATTAAGTTAATAAGCCATACTATAAACTTTGGGAAAAATTGATAAGAAAAAACTAAAGGAGACCAAGGTGATTGAAATCAATTGAATTTATATCGACGATAGAAGCTATACGTCTTTTCAAATAACTATTGAAATCTATCATGAAAAAAGAAAACTTACACATAATATGTATGACCGTTGCGCTAGAGAGGGGGGTGAATAACGCTCGTGGCTTTTCACGTTTTTCGGGAATCGATCGCGTAAAGAGTACATGTAGCGGAAATAAGAAAGTAAAGAAGGAAAAATAAAAAGCCAAGCTAACACTTTTGATTTTACTTGGTTCGGAGCGTGTGACGACTCCTACTCCAAGACCCATACTCGTTGAGTGTTTACTTTGGACAATTCACTCACAATTCTGAATAGTACAAAGATGAATACAACAAGTTAATAATTTAAGTACTACAACGTAGGTGTTGAAATTGCAAGCTTTTGATCGTCGAAGCAGAGTCGTAGAGTCGTCTTTGAAGCAGCACACTAGAGAAAGATCTTGAAGATGAATTGTATTTAGAGAGTTGCTCGAAGACTTCTTTTATAAGCCGTTGAAGATGCCTTTAACATCATCCAAGGCGTCTCCAGGTGGAGATTTTATCCCTTAAGCTTGGGTCCCGATAAACACCGCATTCTATGAAATTTATTCCACTGAAGGCGCCTTCAAGGAACTCGAAGGCGCTTTCGCGCCGAGCTCTAAGGTGCCTTCAGCCACATGGAAGGCTCTTCTATGCCTCTCTCCGCAGGGCTTCGGCCAAGGCTGCCGAGGCGCCTCCAATAGGCTCGAAGGTGTCTCCGGGTGTAGATTTTATCCGTTGACCTTCGGTCGCGATAAACACCGCATTTTATGAAATTTATCCCACTGAAGGTGCCTTGAAGACACTCGAGTGTGCTTTCGCGCTGATCTCTAAGGCGCCTTCAACCACATGGAAGGCGCCTCCGTGCCTCATTGAAGGCGCATTGAACACTATTCATCCGAGCTTTTCTTTGTGCTTTGTACTTCTTGTAAGACATGTTAGTTCAAATGCCAAATATACTCTACAAAACAAAGTTATCACAATAAAATATGAATAATTTAATAGTCTCTGGATGATCTACTTTTGACTATTGGATTTCTTTGAAACCTTAGGTCGAACTGACGCATACTGTTCCCTCAACGGGAAACACATCCTTACTCCTCTAAGGAGAGTTTACCTATTGCCAAATTGTTCGTTTGGACTTTTGCGCAGTATTCGAGACTTCAGGACTTCCACCTAGTGTCCTCGATCGTAGGATTTTCTGCCTGGTATTCGTGATCTCTAGGACTTCCATTCCAGCCTGATGTCCTCAACCTGCCAAGGCTTTCCGCCCAGCCACAACTAGGACTTTCCACAGCCTAGGGTTACCTCTCCTAGGACCTAGGGTTACCTTCCCCTGGGTTTTCCATGTGCCTAAGATCACTTAGGATTTTTCTGCGCACTTAGTTAAACTCATTAGAATAACAACAAATCTTAATTTTGAATCCTTTATCATTATCAAAACTAAGGTTCAATCATCGGTGCACCCTGCACTAATATAGTGTTCATTTACCTAGAACAGGTTTATGATACAATTCTAAGGAAAATTATGCGGAGAATTTTTAAAAAGAAAGAAGTTTGCATAGCATATATTGAAACAATTAGAATATGTATTAGGTTGTATCGACAAAAGTGAAGAATCCAAGATAACTGAAGCGTTTCCTATAAAGATAGAGTTGGCTCTAAGTCTATATTTTTTTACACTAGTCATGGATGAGTTTTCTGTACACATCCTAAGCACGTTATGATAATGCATGTGGTTTGTAGATGATAATTTTTTTGATTGATGAGATGTAAAATAGCAAATGTTGAGCTTGGACATGGTAGGAAAAATTGAAAGTAAAAGATTTTTGGTTTTGTAGAGTAAATATAGAATATGTGAAATTTAAGTTAGTAGTATTATATGTAGTAAGACAAACGTTAAACTAAGAGATGATGAGTTTGTTGTAACTAGGAGCTTTAAGTATCTAGAACCATATTTTATAAATGAATGGAAGGATTGATAGAGATATTTTATAGAGGATAAGATCGTTAAAATGGAGAATGACATTACGTGTTCTTTGTGATCGTATGATAGGTCTAAAGTTAAGTTTAAAGAGAAATTTACAAATATTAATTAGTCTTGTTATGTTATATGCAGTTGAGTGTAAGCGAGCACACAAGTAAAAGATAACAGTTGTAGAGATGAAGATGTTAAAGTAACTGTCCAAACATATGAGGATTAACATGATATAAAATGAGAATATTATAGAGAAAGTTGAAATTACATCTATTGAAGGAAACTCTAAGATATGTTTAAGATGGTACAAGAACATACTTAGGTGTTCAAAAATTGCCGTTATGTGAGACCATGACAAACACACATTAATAGAAGAAAAGGGAGATAAAAAAATGACAAAATAGAATAAAATTCATTTAAATGTAGATGATTATATAGTAGGAGATTGAGTCGAATAACGTAGGAGGATCCATATATAGCTGATGTCACCAAGTAGGATAAAGGCTGCTTGTTGTATCCTCTCAAGTTGATATTTCAAATGAAATATGTGCTAATTTACGATTTAGACCAGGAATAAACATAGCTTAGAAATGGAATATAAATGTGTTGTTGCTTGTATTATGGTATGTGTTTTATGGAGCAACAAGGTTATCTTATAAACAGACTAGGATTATATTTTTGATTGTTTAGCTAAAGGACTGAATGGGGAACAATTTAAAAAATTATTAAAAAGACCATAAAGCCAATATATGATTATTTCTTATAGTAAAAATTTGTTGCAAAGAATATTGTAAATTTTTTTTGTATAATAGAATTTTTGTTATATTTAATTAATAATTATGTTGAAATATTTGAAAAACATAAATAAAATT
>JBBPFP010000060.1:5286618-5308829 GCA_037974795.1 Kaempferia galanga | reverse complement strand
ATAACTATTTGATATAGACTAATATGTTTATTTTTGATATGCAATCACAAATATATCATTTACAATTTCTATATTAAGCGTCATTTACTTAAAAACTACTAATTTAAATTTACTAAAAAATTGGAAGATTTTCCCAGGGTGCTTAATTTAAAAAACACATAATAAGCTATATATAAATTAAATGGATTTCAAGCTTCATAAATACAACATTCTATTGATTAAGTTAGATGTTTGTCTAAACAAGTTATTAGACAATGACCATGGGACGAGTGCCCTACCATTTATATATATATTTTTAAAATGCCTTTCAAACTCATCAATCATTAAGTCATAAGGGTGAGCAACCTCCACTAAGGAAAAGATGCTAAACAAGCCAATTAGCATAGCCCTAATAATAATTAGTGAATTAGTTAGGACATCATCTATCTTTATTAGCATTATGATTTGAGTATTAATGCATTAAAAGAGATGGGAGACCTACCTTATGATTACTGGATGATAAAAGATATATTCAATAGTAAACTGCCCACAAAAATGTGTAAAATGTGTACATCCATTTAAAGGAGGAATAATATATGGGTTGCTTTTATAATCAACAATCATCTTAAGAAACTACACGACACTCAATAAATAGGTTTATCAACTCGAGCAACTAAGAGATCTCTTAGCAAGGTACATGAAATTCTGTTCTCTCGGGGCGATACGATGGTTAAGACATTCAAGATTGTCACATGAGATTTTAAGATTAAAACTCGACACGTCTGAACATATCCTCCCTCATGCCTTGACCACTTGCACTAATAGCTAGTAGTCATCTGTGATTTACCTCCTTTATGTTAGCTTAAGGACGGATTTATAAAGACGCTGAAGACAAATAAATCACCTTTTTTACCATACAAGGTATATGAATTCTTGATGAATGGTTGATTCAAAATCTTATGACCACACTAATAATAATTGTTCAATTTAGTGGTAAGTGAGTTAAAATAAGAGGCTTTTTCATTTGTCAAAGGTAAAAACAAAGGTTTAAATGCGATAATACAATATTACTCTTGTATCTAATATTGCTTAGGGACATTTTCCAATTAAAGATAAGAAACAAAATCTTAAGATAAGTTGAAGTGATAAAGCCGATGTAAATTTTAAGCATTAAATTGGATAGGTAAAGGCAATCCCCATCTAACTATATATCATATGGTGTGGTGTGTGTGTGCCCATCTCTATCGACTCTCAACTTTTAGACTCAAAAGTTTGCATTATGACGAGGAAAAGTATTGGAGGTGAGTCAATGTGATCACCGCGAAGGAAAGGCAAAAGCTATGGCTTTAGCCACAACACATATCACATATGCCAAGCACTACATCAACTAGTTAATTAATTGGGCGGCACGCAAAGCAAATATCAAGGTTTTCATATTGATTTGGCAAAAAATATGATTCAATCATTATATGTCAATAACTATTTAATTAAATACAATCTTCCAACTTACATTTACTAATTTTAGAATGACCGATTTGACTTCATAAGAATTTTTTATAAATTATTTAAATCAAGAACGTCTATCAGTCTAATATTTTTAAGTCAATCGTTCATTAAAATAAATTTATTTTAAGTCTAAAAAAATTGAAAAGACGTATTGTCGCAACATCACTGCCCCAAGCTAATCAAATAGAATCTTTGAAGTGGATGATGATTTAATTGAGGATCTGTTAGTCTTAGACAATCCAAGTGTACCAATCAAATTGGTGATTGGTTTATGGTTTAAGTGATGGGATAGCTGGATGAATATTGTTGACTCTGTATGTTCAATTGATATTGTTAGCTCAACTAACTAGCTTGGTTCAAGCAATTTGTCTGCCCATGATCGTGTTGATAGATTTACCCACAACCAACCCAACCATTTCGGCTAGTCTATCATACCACGTTTGCAAAATCATGATCCGAATCGTATGATCCTATGATCCAAAAACATCAAAACCATCTAAGAGCTTTTGGAATAGTTTGAGCGATACGATCAATCAAGATCAGTAAGATCGATAGAATCAAAATTTTACACATTAAGAGCTCATAATGCTCAATCTTAGACTCAAAAAATATCGTTTAGAGATTTTAAAGGCTTTGTACTTCATAATTGAGGTTATATTCATCTTTTGCAAAGTTTGGATTTTGTCTTTTACAGAGTTAGGATTCCAAGACTATATAAAATATTTGTTTAATTGATATTCGATAGTTTAGATCATCAAAATATTTTCTTCCGTTCTTTTCTTGAAAATTATGAGTCTCAGATGTTTATTTTCTCATTTTCTACTAAATCAATAATCTTTAGAAAATTATTTTCAATATTTGTATTAAAATCAATGAAATCAATAATTTTTCTTTGACAGTAGACCGTTAAATTTGGTCACCTTGTGGTTTTTTTTAGCCCAGAAGCCTCAAACTCTCGATGCTCGATCCTGATCTAATTTTAATCCTAAATCGATCCTACAAAATAAAGACAGCTATCTGAATTAGTCTACTTACCACTCGATTACATTCAACCCACCTAACCCGCATGGATCACCTTGTTCACATGGTCCACTAAATCCACTTAGTGGTCCCAATTTGTTTAACACTGTCATCTCACTTCCACACAAGCTCAACTAGTCCAACTAATTCAATCTATTTAGCATGTTCAACCTACATTTTACCTAATTCATTTAGTTTGATATATATATATATAGCCTGTGCGTTGCACAGTGCGCCACTGTGCACGCGCGCAGGCGATCAATTTTTTTTATTTTTTAAAATTAAATTTAAAATTTAGTATTCATTTAAATATAAACCATAAATATATTATTATACTCATAACTCAATACTATAACTGAATTAGGAAGCCAGAACCCTAAAAGTAAAATCTTAAAATTTTATCGCTTGAATACTATAAATCAATTGGGAAGTTTGAACTTTAGAAGTAAAAATATTTTTTTTAAAAAATAATATTTTACTCCTAGGATTTAAAATTCCTAATTGAATTATAATATTAAATTAAAAGAAAAATAAAAAATAAACTCATTTCAAATGTTTATGGATATAATTATATATTTAAAATTTATATTTATAAAATATTAATTTTCTATAGGAATATTATTAAAATAAATTAAAAAGAAAAAGAAATACTAATAGCTTGTGCACGAACAGTCGGCACTGTGCGTCGCGCATGTTTTATATATATATACACGCACAATTCAATTCAATTAGATAAAACAAAATTGTCCTCCAGAATGCATGTCGGCTATTCGATTTGACCACTACGTCTAATGTGGAGTCGCACGCGCTGTGGAATATGTTACCGTGCAAAAGCGGCGAGGCCTGGCCCGGTCCCATTCAGGTAGGAACACGATAAGAGACACGACACAAGTGTCCCGAGACACGTCACGAGTGTCCCGCTCCCATCCATCTCTTTCGCCAAGAAAGCGCGCGAGACGACGGCATCGGCAAGGTTTGTGTGGCTCATGCATCATCCTATTCATGGTCATGCATTTTTCATATAAATTGATTTACCTTTCTTTCTTGCTTCGTTCTTAGCTAGTGTTATTACTTGATATGTAGTTTTCTCCGGCTGTTCCTTGCGTTGTTGGGCTCCATACACTTCAAATCTGCCACCAACTTCCAGCGAGCATTGTAGAATACAATTTTGAAAATTCATAGAATATTTACAAACTTTTAAAAATAAATCAATATTCACAAACATTTGTCTACCAGTTCATTGGGACCTTGGCGTTCAGTTGCAGCCACTCGAGTTATCATCCCACTTAAAATCCTTCCTGGGAATCGAGGCTTACGTGATGCTAGATAGAACGAGGATAGTTGAAGATGTAGACTTCATCGTATCCTCTCCTGCGACAGGAGATGCGCTAAGTGAGCGAGTAAAAAAGAGAGCAGAATTCATGGGAGAAGAAGGCAGTAAGGATACGTGAACTCACCCTGCTCTCCCACAATATGTGGGACTGTGATTGTAGATGAGATTGTCCAGGCCGGACTTTATCAGCATGAGGTCGGTTTGAGGATTTCCTTGCTTCACTGCAAATAGACACGTCTAGTTTTAGAACACTTGATAGGCCCAGAAAATCGACATGATGGACGCTTAGAATAATAGGGAATGAAACAGTGATGAATCAATCAGAACCTGATGAAGTAGTTGACAACATGTGGAGTTACCCTCACTGCATCCTCACTATGGGGAATCATCGACAATCCCCACTCAAAAGCATTTTTCTACACGAAGCCAAATGTTTAGTTAAACTCGTAATCGATTTCCTGTACTAAGGTTTTATGATATATGAAGGAAGAAAAGATGACTCAATGTTTTGCCTGAATTTATAAATATTGAAGAGTAAATTACAAGAATCACAAGTAGAAGTTTGATTCTCAATGTTTTGCCTGAATTTATAAATATTGAAGAGTAAATTACAGGAATCAGAAGTAGAAGTTTGATTCTAAAAAATTCACATGGAAAAGCAATATATTGGGATAGAAATTGCTTGTTGATGATACGAAGAAAATTGGCATGGTGAAGGTGATTATGGTTACCCCTGGATGCCACTGGAAGCCAGTTACAGGATAGTTATAAGCTTGAACAGTTGAAACGTAAACCTAAACTTGTAAAAGGTAAAAAAGTTCATTGTAAGGAACCAATATGTATGGGCATAGATGTCAAATATGTTATGCCTTCCAACAGAAGCATATGACACATTGTAGTACCTTACCGTTTTCATCCTTCGATGTTGTCAGAATTCTGAAAAAGCTCGACAGTGCAGCATTACCTTGAAATTTTTTAGGCGATATGCCAAACTTCCAATGATTGCAAGAGTTCAACACAAAAAAGAAATGTTAGGCTGCAAAAATGGAGTGATCAGCCTATATATGTAACTGATGATAATACAGAAGTGTAATAAATAGTGAGATTATCAATATGGAGAAAGAAAGTTCCTGAAACAGCATAACGAACCTGAACATTTCAAATAGGATAAAATCAGATGACATACTAAAAGTACAGGAATATATCTTCTCTTATCCAAGATCCTATGTTGAGATTGAGCTGCAACAGTAGTGAAGAATCGCAGAGGAGAAACCGAAAAAGCAAATGAATCAAGAGAGGAGAGGAGATGAAGAATTACCATGGTTCAGCTTTGTGTCAGCTCCACAAACTCTCTAATAAAAATAAGTTTAGAGTTACAATATTCCTATTTATATCGCCAAGACAATATATGGTATTTTGGACCAAAATATCAAGTAATACTATAAATCTTGTAACTCCCAACGCCTCAAACACTGGGCATGGCTAGGCCATGCCCGAGCCATCAGATTTAGACATGGCTAGGCTGTGTTCTGTGGAATGGTCGTGTGATGGACTCTCCGACAACTCCAGAGGGCATCGTGTTCCAACAGCAAGCACGGGCTTGCTATGTCCGGTGACACGTCTGTGTCCAACATCCTTATTATATGAGTCATGCTCCAACAATTTCCACCTTCGCGAATACCCACTCCTTCGGAGAAACATGGCCATCGGTGAAAACTCCACCTAGAACGTCGAGTTCGGGCTGCCTCCCTCTAGCAACTAGAGAAATGGATCAAGTTCAAGCAATGCTTGAATTTATCTGCAGTCACTGGCTTTGTCAACATATCTGCAAAGTTTGCAGAAGTGTGGACCTTCTCAAATATAACCTTCTAGGAACAAATCAGCTCCTTAATATTGTGAAACCTCACTTCAATATACTTGGTTCTCATATGATACACCTGATTCTTCATGGCTATAGCAATATAAATTGACTCCACCTTGTTAAACACCCTGCCTAACCCTATAAGCCACAACGCTTCCTCGGCTGCTTCAGCTATTGTCATGTACTAACTCTAGTGGACAATGCAACTATAAGTTATATCATGGACTTCCAACAAATATGTCCTCACGCCAAAGTAAACACTTACCCTGTAGTAGACATTTTGTCATTCATATCCCCTGCACAATCTGCATCCACATATCTTGTAACTGAAAGGTCACCCTGTTGTCTGCTGAACATAATGTCATAATCTATAGTATTCCTCAAGTATATGAAAATCCAGTTAACCACATCCCAATGTTGTCAACCAGGATTTAGAAGAAACTTGCTCACCATGCTTACAGCTTGCGCCAAATCAGGCCTTGTGCAAACTATATCATACCTCAAACAACTAACTGTAGATTGAATCTTGTTTT
Source organism: Kaempferia galanga (assembly GCA_037974795.1). NCBI lineage: Eukaryota > Viridiplantae > Streptophyta > Magnoliopsida > Zingiberales > Zingiberaceae > Kaempferia > Kaempferia galanga. The sequence continues at coordinate 5,302,597 of JBBPFP010000060.1, read as the reverse complement.
AAAATTTTTCTTTTCGATATTTAAAACTTTTTCAGAAACACGAGTACACAACGGAAAACTAAATAGAAAGAGCACAACAAAAACTCATATCTACTTAGGTGTGGCTCTACTCACTAAAGGTGCCTCTAAGCCTTCACTCGGGGAGCCCTCCATCACTCGAGGCGTCTCAAACACTGTTCAACTAAGAATCATTTTTTGCTATTAGCTCCTTTAAAACATTAATCATGTTAGTCCAAACCTACAAAATAAGTTTGCACAAATGCATAAATTATGTTTATGAATTAGATCATGTCTTTCTAAGACTAGGATCCAGTCTAGATCTCAATTTAGATTTTTAAAATGGATCTAAATTAGACTAGTGCCTACAGTCTCATTGAGACTCATCCTCATTGGATCTCTCCTTCAATGGCTTACTTAACTTACCATTTGCAGAACCACTTGACTTATCATCTAACCCACCTGAGATTCCTACCAAATGCCCTATAAGAACTTCAGACGGTTGTTAGGAACTGCAGGATTGGGACTTCCTACCAGATATCAGGTTCTCTCTTAACCTATATGGCTTCTTGCCAGTTATCAGGTACTCCTAATCTAACTGGACTTCAACCTTGTGTCAGGCCTATTGGTGCTGGAAGCATCGTCTAATCGAACCTGATTTTGATAATGACAAAGGGTTAAGTTAAGCTGTGTCGTGAAGGCAAGACCTAGATGAGTCTAGGCAACTCAGTCCTGATAAGCGGATTAGGCACGAAGTCCTAGTCAAGAGGATTGTACATAAAGACCTGGTTAAAGGGCTTGGGCACGAGGTTTTGGTTGGCTGGATTGGGCAAAAGACTTAGCGGATTGAAGACATCGGGCGGAAGTCTTGGGGTTGCGTACACTAGACAAGTCTAGCCGAGTTGAGGAGCGGACGTCTAATGGAAGTCCTGGAGGTTAAGATCGGAGTTGAGAAAAAGTCCAAACAAGTGTTTAATAAAAGTAATCTCTCCCGAGTGGAGCAGGTGTTTCATAAAGGTCCCCGTTGAGGGAACAATAGGCGTCGGTTCGACCTAAAGTTTCCCGAAAAACCTAAAAGTCAGGACCGGATAGTCGGAGACTATCAAATAGTATTTAATTTTTATTATATATTTTTCTGTGCTAACCATGCTTTATAGGAAAAGATAAGTCTGGTCTCTATCACCTCGGTGCAGAGCAGGATGAGGTGGCAGCTTTTGGTTGGTTTGCGCACGAGATCTAGGCACTTCAAAGGAATTGAGGCATTTAAGACCGGATAAAGGCGACCGAGAAGAGTAGCACTCAGCATTCGCCACGACAGCAGCTGAGGCACCTCTAAGGGATAGAGGCACCTGAACGAGGATAAGCGGCGAAGACTTAGGATCAGATAAGCTTCGATTGAGGCGCCTCTAAAGCATAGAGGCATCTAGATTCTCCTTTATAAGGAGGGTTCGAATAGAGCACTAGACATCACTTCTTCAAGTAGCTCAAAACCTCGCCGCGCTACTCTGATTTCCGACGCTACTACGTTGCGACGCTACTTGGACAACGACGCTATACTTCAGATCACTTAAAATTGTCGGTATATTTTATTACAGTTAAAATTGTACTTCATATTGTACTCTTTAATCTCTAGTGGATTGCCCAACGAAAGTGATCGCCTATCGCGGGCCTTGGAGTAGGAGTCGCCACATGCTCCGAACCAAGTAAAACCAAAATATGTCAGCCGTGTTTTACTTTTCGTTACCTTTACTCGAGTCTTTATGAAAAAGTTGAAAAAGTTACGAGCACTCTAAATTAGTGCAGTTACTATAAAGAGCAAATTCTAAAATTTTTTTTTCTTATTTAATCAGAATGGGTGTAATCATCCTTTTTGATAATTTTTTTATTTGAATTTTTTGCTGCTCGAAATTGATGTAACACCACTTGAGTTATTATTTCTCTTTTTCTCCCACACTACTAAACCCAAGATCAAGTCTTGGAACAACTTTATTTTTTTTATTTTGTGTGCATGCAAGATTTATTTTATTGATGGCCCATTAAGAAAAGCTATAACACTGCACGCCCGCTCTTTTCTCCGGCGAGGATTTCGGCTACTGGAAGAGCTGAATGAAGTACCACTTGAATACACTAGTGGAGATGTAGGTCATAATCCAAATTGGATTCACCTACCCTACCGAAAATGGAGTACTCATCCCCCGTGACAAATGAGACACTCTAACAAAGAAGAAGGTCGAGGCCGACGCCAAAGTTACTCAGACCCTACAGTGCAACCTAACTAAAGAGGAGCTTAATTGGGTCGGTCCTTTTAATAGCACCAAGGAACTGTGGGAGAAACTGATCCTACACGAAGGAACTTCTGACACTAGGGTGTCAAAAATAGATTTATATTTAAATAAATTATATAGCATCAAGATGCAGGACGATGAATCAACAAGTCAATTACAAGCCTGAATTCAAGATATTCTGAATGGCAAGGTTCTAAAATTCGCTAGGCGCTAGTTGGCCACTAGACCAGTGCTTACGTCGCCTAGGTGGGGACTGGGTGTTGTAAGCAGAATCTAGGGTATCAATATAAATTACATAATAAATCATATTCTATAACTCCAATATAATAACATTAAATTTAAAATGAGTTCAAAATTACACAATTAATAAAATATCACAAATTTATTCTACTTCTTCTCCGTTCAAAAACTTGTTCTTCATCGGACACAAACGCAATATCATCATTGTGATCCTTCTCTTCTTCTTTGGATGCAAAATCATCCTCATGAAGTTCTAACTCTAGAACTTCTTTTGGATTGTAGATTTTTATCAGCTCTGGTTGCTTCATTCATTTGCCAAATGATCTCAGAACTTGGTTTAACTTTATCATCGTCCCCATCTTCCATAATCCAACCTTGTGCATTTGAAGCATTTTTTACAAGGACATCGACATTCCTTTCTCTCTTTCTCTCTTTTGTTTGTTCAACAATCAAGCATTAAATTAGACAAATATTAGATTGTTCACCTTGTTGACATCTAACCTATTTCTTTTCTTTGTATGAATCTAAGAAAAAAGAGACTAATATTGTAGTTAGTAACATGAATATAAACTTTAAAAATTAGTACTTTATTTTAATTAAAGACTTAAAGTTTAAGCTTACTCTTTTAAATGCACTTCAATTTCTTTCACATCCAGAAGAATTTGTAATTAATGAAAGTATTCTCAAAGCCACTCTTAGCAAGTTGGGTATGCGTGCACTGTAGGTACTCCACTATGTACATGGATCAAATGTATCAACATTTTTTTTCACAAGCTTTTGTTGCCAATGTTTTCCCAAATATCATCATTCAAAAATTCCCATCGCGACCTCCTCATAATGAGCAATAGAACTATATTCATAGTAAAAATAGAGATTCAACAAAAAGGTAGTGATATGCAATGATGTACAAGTCTATCATTCATTTTTGATTCAATCACTATGATAGGGTGATAATTTGATTCCATGTTGTGCAGAGCCACTTGATGTCTTCTTTAGCTTGAAGAAGCTTCCCATGTAAAAATCCCATGGATGACTTTTTATTTCCATCTACCCATTAAAGAACTCTTATCAAAGGAGCAAATATTTTCAAATAAAGTGTCACACCATTCTAAAAACCCATGCTCATTACAAGAGAGTAAGCCAATTTCCCTTTGTTTTCGACCATTTACATGTCTCCGATATATCATTGGTAAATTTAGCCCTAAATTAGTTTTTTTTAATCAAACTTTGCAGTGTCAGGAAATTTGATACAAACCTGATAACTTATGGTCGGACTATGTCTCTCTTCTTTGTGAACCTTCTCATCAATGACAAAGTCTTACGGTAAGTATAAATGAAAATGGTAAAAAACTTGGCTTGCTCAATAACAATTTTCTATCATGGAAGCTTGCCAATACTTTCAAGCATGAGATTAACACTATGAGTTGCACAAGAATTTCAAAAGATCCCATGTCGCTTTTCTCTCATAAACTTAGTTGCCGCCATATTATTGGTGGCATTTTTTGTTACAATCTGAACAATATTTTGATCTCCTACTTGTTCAACATACTTGTTAACATACTCAAAAATAAGTTCAGTTTGAAGACTCCTTATATTCTAAAAATGTAGTACCTTCCTTGCAATTAACATAAATTTAAGATGTTTCTTTTTCTATCACTCCATACATCTGTCATGATCGAGCACCCATTCTTCTTGTTTCTTGCTTTGTTCTTTTAACTTCAACTTTCAAAAGTGGCTCCCTAAGTTGATATTGAGTTGGAGGCTTGAATCCTTGTGCAAATTGACCCACTAACTCTATTAGTTGCTTGAAGTTATATTATCAATAACATTAAATTAGATTTCATTTCCATAAACCCATCTACCAAGATATTATTGAACTTGTTGAGTTCTCTCTCAAAAGAGCCTTACTTATATTTTTTTTGTGAAGCACTTTACTCCCACTTGAACCTACATTTTGTGGAGAAATCATCGATGCATATCTATCCATGGGGCCAAATGGAAGAGCTTTTTTAATTCCATTTATCCCTTCAATTTCATTACCTTCTTTATCTAGAGGAATATTCACCTCTATTCTACAAGTCTCTTCTTCCATTTTTTTTATTCTTTCCGTTTCTTCCTTTTAAAATAGCCTATTTGCTTATTGAGATTTTCTTGAGATGCTTTTTAAAACCTGATACTTTTCCAGGTATATGTCCAACATGCTTCTTCATCATAAACTCCACTCGGCATTATTTTCCCATGCAACATGCATTTAACTTTCTCCTAAGAATCTCATATTCGGGCTGAGTGACGGATTCCATCGATGATGGATTGCTTGACATTATTACCTATTGTTAATCACTTTATCAGTTGATTGTAATAACCCAAAAAGAGATTTAAGAATAAAATCATGAACTTTGGAAGCTATGTGATTTAATCATCTGATTCATCTTATCCACTATCTTTCTCACAATTTTATTGAACCTTTAATATTTAACAAGTAAAAGACCACTGCTCCAACTTCAATTGAATTCATAAATTGCTTTGAATTTTTTTTCTCAAGCTCCAAATTATCAGCCAAAATAATAGGACAAGATGCTTAAGCAGAAATATATTTTCTTTTCATTAAGGGGAAAAATCAAAAATGACAGACTCACGTAGATATTGAGTGAAGAGAAATCAAAATTAAAACAAATTATCTTTCAATTTGCAAGTATCAAAATTATAGCAAATTACCTTTCAACTTCAATGAATATTGCGAGTGTCTGATTAAATGACGTTTCCAAAGGATGCGACTTTGGCCAACCTTCAATTCAATCCCTTCCAAGTTGCTTAGTTGAGGAAAGATAGATTAGACCAAAGATTGAGATTTCGTGCCGATTCGGTCGAGACGGGCGAAACATATTGTTCCGTTGGCCAACTAGCGCTGGCACGAACCTGGCACCAGCCCTGGAGGGGCGTCGCGACCCCCTTGCCCATTCATGAGTGGCATCGTGATGCCGATGGGCGCGTCGAAGGGTCGTCGTGATTCGCATGGCGGCATAGGAGGGTCATCGTGATGGCGTAGGAGGGGCGTTGCAATGCCCATAGCTTCGCAGGAAGGGAATTGCGATGCCGACAAACGCTTCGGACAGTCGTCACGACGCCAGCGGCCGTGAGCTGACACCAACGGTCGGGCGCGATGCCAGAGCTAGCAACACGCAACGATAGTGGCTGTGCTTGGAGTCGTAATCGCGCATGGAGTCGCCACAATCGCTAGTTTTTTTTTAAATAAATATTTTTTAATTAAAATAATTTATCTATTTGTTATAGATAAACTATTATTAATAATAATGATAAAATATTAAAAATTATTTCAAAATTTTTAAATAATTTAAAATTTTAATAAATATTTTATAAAATAATTTAAATGGGGTTTCAATAATTTTAAAAATAAACATAAATTTAAAATAATATAAAAAATAAAAAATATATATAAATCTTAAATATTTAAATAATTTTTTTAAAATAAAAAATTTAGAAATACATGAAAAAATTAAAAATTTTAAATAATTTTATAATTATTTTTATAATTTTGAATTTAGTTTTAAATTTTAAGAATTACTTATTTTTTTAAATGCTTTTTATAAATATTTAATAGCCAAAATAATAAGATATTAAAATATAAATTTAACATCTCAAAATATAAAACATCTTTAATAATCAAATATTAATATACATTTATATTTATATTTAAAACATACTGAAAATCTATCAGCACGGTAGGATATGATACCGAAACTGTATTGTTCAGGTTTGGGACCGAAACCTCGGCACGAGTTGAGGTTTTAAACCTTGGATCAGACAACAAATTTTTCATCAAGTGGATTTCTCCAGCCTTTTAACCCTCTGATGTCTCCAAAATGAAGGCTTCATTAGCTCTGATTTCTTCGGCTCTGGCGATCAAGATGAAGTTTGGTGCTAGTCGCTAGGGTAAGTCAACAAATCGATTTTCTTGTTGGACAAGGTTTAGGACTTATAAAACTTAAGCCCAACACAAAAGGTTACATTTTAGTTTTGTTTTAATTGGGCTTTAAATTTAAAAACCTAAACTAAAAAAAAAATCACGAAAACCCTGCATTATTTCTGTGGGACCGATTAATCGGCGCCTAGGGCTGCCTAATCCCGCCTAGGTGCCAAGGCCACCTAGGCTTACCGGTTAGCATGTTTTTAGTATGACTAGCTGGCTCCTAGGTGGCCAATTAGGTCGATTTTTAGAACACTGCCAATGCCAAATCTTTGAGGCTCAATATCTGAGAATACCTTTGTATTATAGAGGTTATTCTCCCAACTGAGGCTGAACTGTCTCATCTAGATAATTGACTTTATGCATAAAAAATTTCTCTTTTCTTAGTCAAACGACAATTACCATTATATAGTTTACCAATTTGGATTTATATGTACCCATATCTTTAGATGTCTTAAATAGTTACAGCTATCTGATTTTTAAGATCTTTCTCACAATACTTTTGCAATACAATTCAATATAAACTTTATATATTGAGAGTAAAAGCTTAGGAAATTATATTAAATCAGTGAGGGAAAGAAACACCTTGGACCGGAAGTGTCTTTGTAATGATTCTAATTTGTGGATCCTTATAAATTTAATTACATAAGCTCTTCCAAGCTTTTGTTTGTTAATATCTCTCTTTGTCCCATTATTTGCAGTCATCTATCATTTACTTTATTCAGAGAAAATTTTTGCTGATAGAATCTAACAGCTACTGTATTCTCTAAGCTGTCGTCTTTTGATTGGCTTTTATTTGCAGGTACCAGTCCACATTAATGGGTTCATTTCAGACTGTTGAACTGATTGAAACGTTCATGAATTACCAGGTAGTGCAAAGAGAATTGATCATGTAGTTTATCATTTAATGCAATTGTTTATTCATATATTAGATACTCTTTTTTAAGTGTCCTTGATTTCTGACATGAGATTTTATTAGTTATAGCTGACATTTGGAAGATTTTATATGGTACAGTATACCCTGAATCTCTGAACGTCAAATAGTTGAGGATGTTTTCGTCTGTCATTTTGGATGAACCATACAATCATTAGCTACCATTTTTCATGTTGAGTCTGACCGTAACAAGTTAGAAGTTGAAATGATAAACCAATTTATGAGTATGCAAAGAAGAGTATCATTTGCAAAATAGTGCTATTGATGGATTCAATTGGGATGAAAATATAGAGAGAATTGCAAGGTTTCATTGTAATCATACCAAATTCAACTTACTAATGCAAATGCACATTACTATTGCTGTCTCTTTTATATACTTTTTGACGTCTATCAGTGTTTCAAAATTATAAAAGAAGTCCAAGTATTACTCCTTGTTTTTGCAGTAGCAGAAAATAAGAAAGTTGGGCCTTAAAGGCATGGGATGAAAATATCAGTATCTGCATTGGAAGTTCGAAAACTAAGTATCAATCATGTTGGATCTGTCTGATTTGAATTTGTAAAATTAAATAAAAAAATGATAAAAGATAAATGATGTTATTAATATAACTAAAGATATGAATTTGACAATCAGACAATATGATATGCAATTGTTGTCAAATAATAAATCATTACTAATCTAAAAATTATCAATATTGTGAACATTTTTTTGGTGTATTATTGAGCTGAAATTATTTAAAATATTATGTTAGTATTAATGTTAAAAAAATAACCGCAATAATATCATAATACAAATCAGATATTAAAATATTATTATTATCAAATTAGCAATAGGTGTTATCTAAGACAAATAAATACTAATTACTATAAAAAAATAATTTTCATGAATGATTATATTATTAATAAATTATATAAGTATTGAAAAACTGATGTCAATATTAGTATTATCAAATCAGAAGTAGGTATCATCTAAGACAAATATATAAAAATTAATTTTCACGAATAATAATATTAATAATAAATTATATAAGAATTGAAAAACTGATGTGACTGGTAGTGATATCACAAACAATCTTAGTGATATTTAAAATAAACAAAGCTGTCTATAATAGGATAAATAAATGTTATGGTGATTGCTTATAAGTATCATTGTTGATATTAAACAAACATGTTAGCAATAATCAGAATATTATTGATATGATTCTATAGTTATTTATAATTAATATGTAACTATTGATCTGATTATATTTGTGCTATTAGTATGGTTTTAATGGGTATAAATATTTTAAGTTATTATCAAAATATTAAGGTCATCATTATAAATTTATGTGTTAATCAAGATTTAAAGTCTCCATCCGTTTCAAAGTTTTGGATAGCGGCCAAAATGATAGAGTTTCAGCACTTTGCTGTTTCATTTTCTCTCGATATCGGTCGCTTTGATGAGGATGGCAATGAAGAAGAGGTAGGAAGAAAAGGAGGAAACATACTTGAGGTTTTAGGTTGTTGAAGCAAGTCCCAATGAGCTTGCAACTTGGAAGCTAGTAGCAAATATGCTTGTGCTTGGTGGGGAGTCACAAAAGGAGCTTAGTTCACTGGATGTTGTGACAAAGGTGGAAAATGCTCAAGCGATGGAGGAAGCTTGGGTGGAGCTTGCGACAAGGAGGAAGCTCGACAGAGCTCGTGATGGAGGAGGAAGCTCGATAGAGCTCGTGAAGGATGAGGAAGCTTAGGCTGAGTTCACGATGAAGGAACAAGCTTGTGATGGATGAAGATCAGATAGAATTTGTGATGAAGGTGTTAGACTTGGGCAAAGCTTGGAAGGAAGGTTGAAGGATCATGGTGGGGTATTAGGAATTTCTTGTGCCCCAGTCAGTTGGCAGATATGGACATGCACAACAAGCCGCAAATTTCAATGACATTTAAAACTTTGCTTTTAAAACAATGGTGCTAATTATTAAAACAGCATTGCTAATCATTTATTTTTAAAACAATGGCGCCGTTCAAAGGATCCTAGTTGTTGGTGTGCCAGCTGACAAGCAACAGTATTTGTAACAGTGTTGCTAATTATCAGTTAAAAATATTGTGTTAATATGTAATGAAAGCTCCATATTCCAATCGTACCCTTGAGCCTCCATGATGTCTTCCTCTTCTCTACTTGTCAATGTGATGCTTTCTTCATTGGAACACTCATAAAACAATGGGATCAGCAACCACCTGCACTGCTCATCAACTGATTTTGTGGCACTGTAACAATTATAAGATTTTGAAAAAAAGGCCTAAATAGTAAATTTTTTTTTTTTTTTTTGCATCTTTAACAATTCCAGCAATGAGAAATGCCATTTGCAAGCCTTAACATAAGCAAGACTAAATCTATTAGGATCAGCCATTTGACATTATTTTTTCCTGAGTTATCTAGAGGATAACAGTATTGCAGATTCCACACATAATGGAACAGTTGTATTTGTTTGATTGATTCTCATAAGCTGATAGCTTACCTCTTTATTTTTGGTTGAATTAGTGATTGGTGTTTGTTATTCAGTGGCTATACAAATGCCTTTCTTTGTATAGGAGAATATTCGAAGATGTGTTTGCATTGTTTATGATCCATCAAGGTCTGCTCAAGGTGTATTAGCTCTCAAGGCTTTAAAACTGACAGATTCTTTTATGGATCTTTACCGCAATAATAACTTTACTGGAGAGAAGTATGTTATTCCTTATACACCAAGTTAGTCTTGTTTGTAACTATTTTTTAAACTCTTGTTGACATTCTATTGATTTCTCTGTTTATAGGTTGAGGGAAAAAAACTTGTCATGGGTTGATATCTTTGAAGAGATACCTGTGAGTTGCTCTTCACTGGAAGCTACCATGCCCTTATGCTATTGCTTGTTTTTTGTAAATTTAACTCTGCTTATTTTTTACATACACTTCATTGCTGATGACAGATAGTTAGATGTCCTTTAACATGTATTTCATTCACCTTTGATTACTTATGCTAATTATTTCTATTTGTTGGCTGGACAGATTAAAGTTTCTAATTCTGCATTGGCTAGTGCATTCATGACAGAATTGGATCCAGAGCTACCTGTTAAACAGGTCAATCTCTGATTTTGTGAATATTATTATTCAAGCTTGTTTGTTATCCATACTTACTATGTCTAAAAGACATATGCTGATGGTGTAACAGTGTGATTATGATCGCCTGAAACTGTCTACTGCTCCATATATGGAGAGAAACTTGGAGTTTTTAATTGATTGCATGGAAGATCTTTCTGCTGAACAGAATAAGGTTTGATGTGCTTTGACAATAATTTAATTTTATTTTATCCAGAAGGTTTTACATTCAAAATTGTCTTTTCTTCTTTTAGTTTCAATACTATTACCGGAACCTCTCAAGGCAACAAGCACAACAACAAACATGGCTTCAAAAACGGAGGTGAGGATGTGTAGATAATCAGTTTGCCCAAGTATTGTTGATTTTTTTTCCTTTTAAAAACAGATTTCATCGGTTCACTTCTCAATGTGATATATTGTGGGGTCTTGATAATTTACTAAACTAGTTTCTGAAATATATTGACATTAGGAAATAGAAGCGGAATACTATAGAGATGCCTATATGATATGTGAACTAAATGTCATCAGCAGTAATTTTAACAATAAGTTCAAAGTAATTGGAAAAATTCAATTAAGTGTTTTCTAATCTATCTTGAATTTGTTATCTATTAAATTTCATGCAAATTCTAAAACTATTTCTGCTACAAATGCAGAAAAGGTTGATTTTTTTTCTTCTTGTACCTTCTGTTTCAAGTGCCTTGGATCTGTGAGCCAATATGATATTTGTTTTGACAAATTGTATAGAAAAATCTCTGCAGCTTCAATTAAACCCAGTTTCTTCTAACTTTTGAACTGCATATCCATGATCGCTTTACTAATCATTGATCTGCCCTAATTTGTTATTTATTAAATTTCATGCAAATCCTAAAACTATCTCTGCTAGAAATGTAAGAGTTGATATTTCTTTTTCTTGTATCTTCTGTTTCAAGTGTCTTGGATCTGTGAGCCAACATGATATTTGTTTTGACAAATCATGTAGAAAAAGCACTGCAGCTTCCATTAAACCCAGTTACTTCTAACTTTTGAATTGGACATCCTCGCTTGCTTTAGTCATCATTGATCTGCCCTGATTCCTACAGTTAATAGTTAATTTATTGGCCTGGTCATGGAGTTCAAATTTACTTGATTTTGGTTAAATCTACTTAAAACCTTATCAAATAAGCGTTTCTGTTGGTGGGGAGCTGTGAATCTAAATAAAAAACCTCAGTCAACAAAAGAGGGCCAATGTATCTGGCCCTCCATATCTAACAAGGGAACTTGATATGCATGTAAAGAAATATATAACCTATGAGTATAATAGAGGAATGGAGTCATCCAATAGTTGGAACATAGATTTTTTGGTTGGACAATATATGCATATTGTCTGAAATTTTTTAGGTGCATGCACACTTTCTAAACTCAAAACTTAGTCAAATACCTGGATGAGTATGTGCTACTTGACCACTAAATAAATGACAAGTACAATGTATAATATTATAAATGACATGTTCTTTATTGATATCATATAAGTGAAGTTTAAATTTATTTGTCTTTTAATATGTAGAGCGGAGAACATGGCACGGAAAGCAGCTGGAGAAGAACCCTTACCAGAGGAAGATCCAGCAAATCCAATCTTCAAACCAATTCTTGAGCCATCTCGTGTAGATAGCTACCTCATTACAAATCAAATATCGAACTATTGCAACCAAATTAATGGGTAAGTAAATCTTTTCACAATTTTTTTCTCGGCAATCCAAACCAAAGTGGTTCGTTTGTACTTTATTTGCTATTTTTGAAGATAGTTTGAAGATAGATATTACATCTTAAGAGTACATCAAGAGATTTAATTGACACAAGGCTTGCTTTCATTCAATGGTAAATTAATAAATTATATCCACATTCCATTACTTTATCTGTATTACATTTTTTTTTTTCCAAATATCTCTTTTAGTTTATAATTTTCTTGTTTAATCAAATTTACACAAGATAAAAATATATTGTATTAGCTAAATATTTTTTGACTAGAAATGACGGTTTAATAACATGACAGATAATAAAAATTACTTGTTATAATATATCCATTAACACCCATTAACTTAGGTTAAATAAGTGATATTTTGATTAAAGGGAGTTTTATGAAAAAGAAATTGAAGCATATGTAATTATTCCATGGGAATGCTCAATTCTGTGTATTTTGTTCTCCTTAGACGTTTCAGTCTTTTTTCTGTATTGATTGTAATAGTTTAGAATTTAGTGCTTGTGGGCTACTCTACATCGCGTGTCGTACTGTTTGGAGTCTGCATGTCTTAACCTATAAACTGAATGAGTTTTGCATTAAAGTTTTTTCCCTTCCAATGAAAATTGCAGAGTTGCAACTCAGAGTTTCAATAGATTGTACCTAATGAAGGCTTTGCACGAGGACTAAATCTAGCCGGGTTCAACAAAGTATTGGTGTGATGATCCATCAAAGGATTTTTTTGTACCTGTTTTTATCGTCTCAACACTTAAATAGTTCAAGTAACAACAGCTCAAAGCAATCCTTAAACATTCATAGCCTTGTTTCTTGTAAACCTTATTGTTTCATCCTTCCGCAAACTTATGGCACTGTGAGCTGCTCTGTTGGCTTTTGATAATTAATTGATCTGCGTTTTGCGATGGTTTGTTGGCAAATTGGATTTAGAAAAGCAATTATTTTATTCAAATTTATGTTTGGGATTTAGAGACGGAATATACCGAAATATTTATTAACAGTTATCGCACTCAATGTATTCGGGATGAATTCGTTGTGGTAGGCTGATGGCTGCAGGCCAAGGGATGCGTCGTCGTGATTAAATTCTTGGACAGAGCTGGCTGTTGGGTGGAATTGTCGCACGTGCGGATTATTTAAAAAAACCCAAGTCGTTAAAGAATATCGAATAATGGTTTTTTAGTATGTTGTTTAAAATAATACTAATCGGCATCGTCATTCCATGTAACGTCAAGTCGTTCTATATTTTTAAATATCACATTTTGTATATTTATTTGACATTTTTAAACGAAAATCTGAGTCCCAGTTGAGTTTTTGCAACGATGACTGAAATCTTAACTTGAATTTTCTATTGGAAAAGATTGAAATTAGGTTTCCCGAATTACAAACCTAATTTTGTACTATATTTATTTATTTTATTTTATACAATTATACAACCAACGTAACTCAACGAGGCATACCCCGATGGCTATTGAGTTTGTCCCATGTAGGATCTTAGCAGGTCTTTCTGATGTCGAACTTCCAAACATAATCAAAAGGTGAATCTTTTTCTTAGAGGAAGAAAGGAGTTAGAAATTTTATATTAGTGGGCGGGGCGAAAGATGTCCCCTTACCTAGTTTGATGAGAACAAATTATTTTATTCTATTGGAAAAAAAATAAAACTATCATCTTAGCAGCTCTCACAAATAAATTATAGAGATGTTTAACTCAGTGTGACGGTATGTGAAAATTATTTTAATTTATAATGACGATGCCATTGGCTAATAAAAAAATTTGACAAATAATAAAATAGCTATTCTTGGAAATGCCATACGCAATATATTGAATAACAATATTTCTTAATTTTATTCATATAAAATGATTATTCTTATATTTATTTAGCAATTTGCAAGAATAATGAAGAATTTTGACAACTGAAAATATTCATATATTAAATATTTTATTTAATTCAACTATGGTAGCTAAATCGAGTTGTCGGATTGAAATAAAAAATTGATTACCAAGTCGGATATTGTTGAATATGGGGTCATAGGTTATGGAAGTTTTTCAGGCTAAATCGAAAAATCCCATTTTGATGAAAAATTCATAGCCGGGTATGCTTGATAACAATTGGATGTACCCTAGCCTGCCGAATTTAAAATCACGAATTTAATTTTGAATTCAAAGTCAGTTATGCAAAAGCATAAATTAAAGTATTAAGATATGCTAGCAACTCATTTTTTAAACTTAATAATAATAATAATAATAATAATAATAATAATAATAATATATGAATATATTTTTTTTTTTACTTTAGAATCATTACACATAGCATAATACTGTTTTTAGAAATTTTACTTTAGAATAATTAAACATCATAATTAATTAATCACTAAAGTAAGACTAATATATGAATATTTTTTATAATAATTTATAAATTATCTGAAAAAATAAAACTGATAATTTTTGTGTGTGTATATAGGAAATTATTTTCCTACAGTCTGAATTTATCTAATTTTTCAATGTTTTTTCTTCTCCCTCTCAACATTGTTCTTGATGATTACGTCGAGAAAATAAATATTCTTTGTTCCTCAACAATTTGTTAGGTGGGGCGAGGATTCATTATCAGCAAAGCTAAAGTTGAGTCTGAGAGGCACACAAAATTCGTCATTCTCTTTTATGGATAAACCTCCCCGAAAAGCTTCAAGTCGACTGTAAGTTTTCCTACTTTGTTTCAACATCTCTTCCGGAATATGCCGTGTATGATCCATACCAAGACATCTTTGTGCCAGTTCTCAGAGAATAACTTGTGAATATCGACCCTTTTGACTCCATTCCTGTGGCTTAAGAGCCAAGACAGTGCTGGAATAAGAGAAGTCAAAGTCATCAATGGCTTCTTCCATTAAGTTTGACATGTTGGCTCAGGGCAACTTGAGGTACTGATTCCCAAGAAACGTCCAAAGGGAATCAAAAGGGGGGTGTTGGTAGGAATCCCATCCCATGATACAACTACGATCTAGTATTCCTCACTCATGAAAAATAAGAAATTTTAAAACAGTTCATGATAGAATTGTATATAATTGAAGAATAACGATATAAACGAAAATGAAACTAAGAACGACTATAAAATTTCTAATTTGAATTCAGAGATGTTGCTATCGACTTGTTGCTAGAACCATTTGAAGATCAAGAAGACAAAAACCATTTCGGTTGATCTTCCAAAGGAGCAAGGCAATGACGGTCGTAATCTTCTTTCCGATGGGATGGAAAGATGTTTCGGGGATCCCAGTTCAACATATTTACCTTTGGCCTATTTAAGTTATCAATTGATTATAAATAATAGAAATCACATAATAGAATTCTACACACAAAATTCATATTCTTTAATTCAGCCCACGATTAAAACACTAATTAGATTACTTTATTGGGTTTATTCGGAATGACAATTCCATGTATTATAAGTTTAACATGTGAGAAATAAATTTCGTTAGCTGAGCTCATCCATTAATCTCATTAGTATAGAATTAAAGTGGTAAGTGTTATCAGTATTATAATAAGGTCAATTAGTAATCATAATACTAATATTATTAATGATATATAGATGATATTGAATGTGTAATATGCAAATTACATAGAATGTGATATGTGTTAGTAAGAGCCCTAGAGCCAATCAAATATTGATTGTTGTATGGACTCAATGTATCAAATTCCAATATTAATAAA
>JBBPFP010000060.1:5255143-5266343 GCA_037974795.1 Kaempferia galanga | reverse complement strand
TGTAAAGCGGGGAAGGATGAACTGCTTGGGATGACTGAGTTACCATTGTCTTGTATGATCGAGTCAGCCAAGTATTAAGTCATCCAAGTGCTGAGTTGTCGAGTTAACCGAGTCGGCCGAGTACTCGAAGTCAGCCGTGCCCAACGCAGTTTTTTTAAAACCAATTCGTTCCCCTTCGACGGTGCTACATGTCACGTTTTCCTAGGATACAATGACAAAGACCACAAACGCAACCCAACACAGGTTGTTTGTGGTAAACTGAGAGAGTACCTGAATTGTATCATGGGTAAAGCTGCCGAGCAGGTGCATGACAGAGAGAATGAACGGGGGAACGTAGGTGGAGGAGCTTCTTTGCTTTTGCGTATCTCTGTAACATCTTTATGTAGGAGCTCCACCCTTCGATAGTAGTAAATGCCACTTAATGGCTGAATAAGTCATTTCCCGGTTTGAGTCAAAATGTTAGCCATTGGCCATCAATGGTCGGTCGTTTCAGTCAGCGGTTACGGATTCTCCATTAATGCATATGTTACATCAAGCAAAAGAATGAATGGCAAAATGTTGGTTGATTCACTTAGGTAAATTTTGTCCCGACTAGTTCAGCATTTGACGTGCATAAGTCGTTCTGCACACGAGTCACTTTTGGTTCAGTACAATCCGGGCTCTAGATTTGTACCCTTTGGCAGCCCATGTGTGAGAGAGTCTCTCCCCGTGCATATGTTTACAACATCAATGCTTGTGATACATGATAAACCAACCATAATGCATTAAAACTTCCAATGTGGGACCAAAGTCCCCGTCACAATGGAGTCTCATTTTTCTTTTCCACCTCTTTTCCATTCACATTTCCAACATATGAAAGGTACTAATTTAGTTGAACAAGAAGAGAAAGTAGGAAAAACATACAAAACGTTGATCCAATTCTAATGAGTTTACTGATTTTTGAATTTTAATGCAATACATATGCATTTTTACCAATCCAAACATAAGTGACAGTTGATAGAATAAGGGTATTCACGCTTAATCTATCGGGGAGATTGCTGTCCAAATTGCTGGCTTTTGTGGACATATAAAAGTATTGATAGTTTATACTAACTCAGCAAATTATATATGCCTTTCTAGTACTAGAAACTGTAATAAGATGCTCGGCTGGTCCCTGAGGTTGAGTTCCCGATGGAAAACTTTTCAGAATACAGATGCAGGCTGAATTAACTAAAAAAAAAGATATTGAATTTAATATTTTATAAGACTTATAATCTCAGATGAATTAGTTAAACCAACCTGTTGATCTTCAGATCATTTCAAACTATAGTGAATTCTGAAAGAATACCTTCTGCCAAATTTGTGAATTGTAAAGGGTGAATAAATATGATATTTAACTTCATTACCGGGACTCATCTTTCCGCCCTCCCTACGATCCTGCCCATGTTGTAGGTTCGTACATGGAGAGGAGTCATACTTGTACGAGGAAAAAACGAAAAAGAGATTCGGAGAAAGAAGAGGTAAAAGAGGAAGCTTTGCCCCTTTTTGACTTCGCAGGATGCCAGTGTCGCGTAGTGGATAATTTTCCTTCGATTTCTTTGAACTCGTACATTTTGCAGATAAAAGGAATCATGCAATAGCATCTTCTTGATTGAGGGAAGGAAGAAGATTTGCAAGATTATTTGAAAGATGTAAGTTATAATGCCGATTTTATCATAGTCACAGTATTTACATCTTCATGTCTGGTTAAAATTAACACTTAGAAGAGGTTGATATATGAATAAGCGAAGAAAAAGCTGTCCTAGTCCCTGGTGTTCCTTTCACTCCAAATTATCTCAATCTAACCTGACTATACCCTTCAGTGGAGGTCCATTACCGAAGATCTCTTAGGGGCTTCTTTTAGATATTTATCTCACCGAAATGAAAAAAAGCTTGAAAGTGCATTTTAGTAAGAGATTGCTAGTTTCATCTGAAAAACCACATATTTTATATGTTGGTTTGTGTAGCATGTCTGTGTCAGTTAGGAATCTCTTTGTATCAAATCTATATTTTGTGATTTGGCACTATATATATATATATATATATATATATATATATATATATCTTTTTGTGTGAGTCATATTGGTGTTGGTTTTGTAAAACAATTTGCTTTGTTTGCAAATATAAGCAACACAATCCAAAGTTTTCCTTCTTTAATCTCCATTTACGATCACATACTACATTCATGTCCATTTCTTACAATTCAACTATTCTTAAACCTTGTCATTATGTAGGAACGCTGAACCTGAGAAGTTTGGGGTGCTCTTTGTCTTCTCTGTGAAACTTACCATGGCGATGCAAATTATTGGCTTTTCCACAAGGTTTTTTTCATTGTTCTTGTGGATCCAGATTTACAGATTGGGGGCTTCCAATGTCATTTGTAGAGTCGCGCCTGACGCAGTTGTTGAAGATTGTGAAGCAGCTGATGTGGGTTCTAGTTTATTGAGTCCAAAACCTTACGAGAGTTCGGAACAGTGCTCTGATTCAAATATTAATTCGGTTGATTCCATCTATGACCATCCATTTTTGTGTAATTCAGAGAGCACTAATAAAGTTGACAAGAGGAACAATGTGAGACCTTGTGAGACATTGAGAAAATGCTCTGAGTCCGATGATGATTTTGAGGATTTTATTTATGATCCTACTCTTTTGCCTATACTTCTTCAAGAGGCTAAGGATGAAACGCGTCTCCAAAAAGTAAATTCTCTGCTTCCAATAACTATGTCTACATATAACATGTTATTCTAGGCAAGTGTTCTTTTAAGCAAATTACCAAGCAGGTATGCATTCCATGTTTGCAGTCTCATATCGTCCATATAGGCTAGCTAGTTCTAGAAGTGTTTTTGCCCACTATATTTTTAACCCACAATCTTGAGATATCGCATCTCAGTTTTCTTCTTGGGTGCCCATGATAAGATTTGTAGCGCTCAATAAACTACAATCTCCATGTAGTTGCAGTGATTAGTTTATCTAGTATATTTGCCTATATTCACAATCTTATCTACCAGGCCAAGGAGAAGATTTCAGCTTCGAACAACAGTTGCATTAACGAACCATTACAGGAAAGCGAAGCTTCACATCTTAACCTATGTTGCAACAGGCAAGTCCGGATCGTTCAGGTATGTTTCATGGTTACATAATCTTCTTATTGCATCATTTGCAGTTGTGCACTTGTTTCAAATTCTCAGCCTGAGAATTTGTCTACATTGTAGGTCGGCACTGCAGTGCCTCGGCCCTACATCCCTTGACCCTCGAGGTACTTTTGGATAGAGAATTTTCTCTCCCTCTGAAGTTTTTTTCCTGGAGACCTTAAAATCTCCTGGTGCCAGAACTAGGAATTGTACAGACTCGCCGTCGTAGAAGTGATCCAAAGATGATCGTCGATAGATCAATTTTCTTTGCGGCACAGAATGCTCGAATTAGAGAACTGATAACATTTTCATGGAGGTAAAAGCTTTTTCAACGCTCTTATATAACATATATTTGCCCATTAGAGCTTTCTTTCCACTGGAAGTGATTCTGTTTCTTAGAGGAAAATATTTTTCTTGAATTTCCTAACCAAAGTGTGGATTCATTATGTCGAATTGCGACTTGATTTCTCTTGCCTGAATCATATCAAAAGTTATATTAGCTCGAGTCGAGATAAACTAACAATCTCACTGAAAATCACAGCGAAAACATTAACAGTATGCCTGTCATCTTTGAGAAACAAAGAGTAATTACTTCACTGAACTCCTAATCCAAGTGAACATGACCATCAATTAACGCAGAGCCACATAGGTCCGACCCAACATCGGGCTCAGGGTCAGGCCCGCGAACCTGAGGGCAGAGTCGTATGATTATGGTTCGACAAGCTAATATAAAAGACTCCCGTATAGGCGGGTAGGGAGATGTGCATACAGATTTTTCTACTAGCTAGCAATTTCATTTTTTCTCGAATTCTCCTCTGTTCTTCCCTATGCTGGACTTGAGGGGTTTGCTAAAGTTTGCCTTGACCCCTTCTAACTCTACCGGGTCCTTGCAATCTTCACTAGAGCTGGACATATCTTCAGGGGCCATGTCTCTCCACCTTAAATTGGCAACAGACAGTCCTTTGGTTTTCGTTGCTGGGCCCAAATGCGATCCAATCACCCACTGACCCGGTTAATTGCAGATCCGATAGGAGTCGATGCAATAAGAAAGTATCTGGCCGGAGACGACTCGACCCTTGTTCGACCTATTTGTGTGGCATATATCTAGAGCCCTCAAGTAGCCCCATCACCCAATCTGTAATTTATAAAAATTACTTGTGATTTTCCAAAAACTAATTTCTATTTTATGCACTAATTGACTTTTTTTATGGATATAATTCTTCTACCTTGATATTATGTTTATTTACACACACACAGTCAACCAAAATAAATTACTTCTTGTTGTTTAAATTCTCTCTACGAGCATTTTTTTAACTTAAAAAATATTATTAAAATTTTAATTTTAAAATCTGTCTTCACTAAACTATATAAAAATAGCTACACAGAGAATTTCAAACATGATCTAACTCGCTTAGATTCTATGCAAACATGTCACTTCAAATCGTCTGTGTGCTCCACTTTATGACGTGATCTAATTCTTCCATTTCTGGTGGAGAATTTATTCACACAAATATATTTTTCTTTTTTTAGAAATTTTTTTTTGACTAATTACTTGATGGCGACAAGTGGCCGAGAAAAAGAAAATATTTTTATTTTTATTTTTATTTTTTTTAAAAACTAAAAGGTGTGGTGAGAATTAGACATGGGGGCAGATCTTTTGTTGCCATGTCAGCACTTTAAGCCACGTGAAGAGACATGGTTTGGGGGATCGCCCCATCTCTCAGGAACTGACATGTGGCATGTGGGATAGATCATGTTTTTAATTATCTGGATTTTGTCAAAAATAGCATTGACTTTCCTGATGAATTTTCATGACAGAAAAAGATAATTATGAAAATGGACTTTAAAATTCTTATTAATGCCAGATTAAATAAAATATTCTTTTGAAAAAAATAATTATTTTATTTTTGTAAATTACTATCAAATCTTAAACAATAAATATTGAAAAATATTTTAACATTGATAAAATCTTGTAGAGATTTATCCACAGAATTTTATTTTTAAAAATTCCATGTTCACAATAATTAATCAACAATAAAAACCTACAAAATATGGACAAAGTAATCCAACTTTTGCAAAAACTAGTGAAAACCATATTAATTTCAGAAGAATATTAAAGAAAAATGACAGATATACAATAAAAATAATACTAATTACAAAAACTAGTTATTAAAAAGTAATCTTAAAATAAATTATAAATTATATTTTTATTTGATACCATTAATCATGGAGCCACTAAAAAACCCCTTCTGGATAAACTTGCAATTTACAAATCTGTCCAAATCATAAGAAACAAGACAATAAATTTTACTTTTCGCTTCTAAATCATAAAAAAAAATCTAGCAGAAACAGTTTGCAGCAAAAGCGACGGACAGTTGATCACGAAGAGCACAAGGACAGTATCAATTAAATTAAATTAAATTAAATTAAATTAATAAATATCCAAATGACTGGAGCAGAAAAAAGAAGCTCGTTCTTTCACAGCCATCAAACATAAATAAATATATAAATATATTAAAAAAAGGATAAAGAGGAAAAAGCCATGAAAAGGTGTTTGCCAAAGTCATCTTTTTTTGTGACCCACTCTTTATGGTTGCGTCTATTTAATTGATAGCTTTTTATCCAGATTTTTTTTCCAAATTGTGGCCGTGAATTATTGTATTTTAATTCATGTCCCTCATCTTAATTGTGGATCAAAAGGGTCTGTTCTGACCATCTATTAAATTTTAAAAAATATCGTTTATTTATTTATAAATTATCTTATCTTTTTTTGATTTCGCAATCTTGACGGACACGTGGCGGTGGTGCGGTCGGTGGGAGATCCACCAGCAGGAGGATGATCCCGCGTTCGCAGTGGGCGGCGTCGGAGGTTCAACGTGGCGGGCGGTGCGAGGCTGTTGCGGTCGCGCGAATCCTCTTCCTGCGTCGCCTGTGGAAGAAGATGACGTCACCGGGAGGGATCGCCGGTCACGAAAATTCGTGGCTGAGAGCGCTCCTCAGCGCCGACTAGGACGCGCACGTGGCGGGTGGTGCGCCGGGCTGTTGCAGGTCGCGCGAATCCTTTTTTCCTGCGTTCCTTTTTCAAGTGGAGGAAGATGACGTCACCGGGAGGGATCGCCAGCCACGAGAATTCGTGGCTGAGAGCGCTCCTCAGATCCGACTAGGATGCGCACGTGGCGCGCGGGCACCGGTGATATCCGGTCGCGGGGCTGGGGGAAAAGAGTGATTGGGATAAATCGGTCTCTTTTCGTTTTCTTTTTCAGTTTCGTTTCTCAGAGAGCGAGGCGGAGGCGGAGGCGGAGCTGAGGCGATTGGATTTGCTGTTGAAGTCTTGGATGCAGCGATCGGGCGGCGTAGGGGAGATGGAAGAGGGGAGGGATCCGACTATCAAGCTCTTCGGCACCACCATCCCGGTGGCGGCTTCCGCCGCCGCTGCGACGGCGGAGGAGGACGAGGTTATGGAGGTGGAGGCGGAGGAAGAGGTCTCTGTGTATGCGGCGGAGGGGCAGAAGGTACTAGTGGAGATTCAACTCGCTTAATCGATTTTCCTCGATTGCTGCCTGCCTTTTTTACTTAGGGTTTCGTTGGAAAACACTGCTTCTTTTTCTGCTTTAAGTTTGTCGTCGGGCAAAATTGTTCGGATTTGGGTTTTAGTCGTTGGTGGTGGTTATTAGAAGGGAGAATCTGAGTTCCTTTTCCTCGTTTCTATTTGACACAAACACGATGCGGTTGATGAGTTCTTGAATCGAGAAAAGTGCTCTTGAATTTCTTAACTGATTGGTTTGTCCTTCTTGATTCTCTTTTCACAGAACCTTTAAACTTCTTTAGACTTTTGGGGATTTTGTAGAGAAAAAACAACACCTTATACTTTGTTATCAGAGGCCTAGATCTGATTTTTACCATTATATTATGATTATTTTCTATGAATTGAGTGCTTTTACTTTAAATCTCTTTCCTTTTGTGTTATTAGAGCAGTGGTAAAATTGAGGTTCTTTTGCCTCAACTGCTATGAAAAGTCGAAGCATGTTGTTATATTTGCTATTTATAATGCCCTCGAGGGTTTCGTGCAGCTTCAATTGACCTGCAGAGATTCAGTTATGATTAGACTAATTGCGTTGAGTTATATCCAGGTCAGGTTGTTACATGTTACACACAAAAAACTCATGGAAACTTCAGCTGAATACTTATTCAAACATAACAGGGTTCATTTCTGAGGAAGGATAAGAAATAAATAAATAAATAAAATATATATATATCTATAAATTTAAGCTTGAAGATCTGTTATTCAAAAGATCAAGGACAATAATTAGGAATAGGCTATCTATTATAAGTGGAAAACATATATATCTGCATACACACTTATGGAGGTAAAATATGGGGTTTGCAATAAAAGAACTGAAGATATGGGGTTTGTTTAATTGGGTCGACACATGTTTAAAGGTCTCCATACAGCAAATATCATACTTAGAGTCGGTTTCTAATTCTATTTTCTACAAATATACGATTTGGATATTTTGTTTCTTTGCGGTGTCAATAATGCAATTAGCGGTATGTAATTAATTTTCTAGCTTATACATATAATTTGAATTTACTTGGAATCTTTTGCTAAATAAGTCACTGGATATTGTTTCTTGTATCACCACTTAAGTGCAATAATCTGTTAGTCGTGTGTAATGTTGGTTTGATTGATTTCTTGAATATCCTTGGGATGTCATTTTGGCTTCTGCTTCCTAGTATGCAAATAATTTATGAACATGCTAAATAAAGCAGGAAAAAGAATGAGCAAGAAACTCATCCTAAGATAGTGACAAAAACATTGATGTGGCGTTTCAATTTTAGGATAATTGTCCATTTTTAGATTAACTTTCATTTCTCAATCTACCTCTTCATTTTTTTTTAAATTACAAATGAAGTGGAGAATTTAATAAAAGTCAAAGCTTATATAAGGTGTGGATGTATGTAGGAGTTCACTGAAGCTTTATATTTATGGAACAAAAAGGTTTTGATATCTCGTAAAGACAATTTGATTTGCAAGAGGCAAATATGTGGAATAGCTAGTAGCAGTTATAATTTGTTCCACAAACTAATAGATAGAAACAGTTCCAATGCAGAATCTAACGATGACTAGCCATTTAGGACAGGTCGGCATCTGCCCATGCCAGGTGGCAGTGAGCTAGAGCAGGCTCGGTTGCGGTAGGGGAGGCTTTAATTTAGTTTGGTCAGAGAGTGGAATAGTGGAAACCATATGTGTTGCAGGTTGGGTCGGTGAGCTTTTTATTGTCAATGATATTTCTTATTGTTGTAGCTTTACAATTGGTATAGACAAGTTATTCTAATGACATTTTAGTTTTAAATGTCCTCTTTGTTTTTTTTTCTCAGGATACAACTAAAGAAGTAACAGATCAGGAAAGCCCCAAAGATAAGGAAATTGGCAATGTTTCACCCATTGCACCTGCTGAAGAGAACGATAGTGCACCAATCAGTTCTAGTTTGACTAATAGCAATGACGACGAGGAAAAAATATCCCTTACAGATGAAAAAGAAACAGCAACTGCTAACTTTGAAGACGAGAATGAGACTGATTGCTCTACAACCAAAAAGGTCCTCAAAAAGCCTGATAAAATTCTACCGTGTCCTCGATGTAACAGTATGGACACCAAATTCTGCTATTACAACAACTACAATGTCAACCAACCTAGACACTTCTGCAAGAACTGTCAGAGATATTGGACTGCCGGTGGAACAATGAGAAATGTCCCTGTGGGTGCTGGTAGGCGTAAAAGTATGAATTCTTCTTCGCATTGTCGGAATCTAGTGATCCCTTCTGATGGATTGCAGTCTGCTCAGTTGGATACTCTTCAGCGAGCTATCCCATGCTTGCCTTCCAACCCTCCGCAACCTCTGGTAAGAAATGGGACCGTCCTTAAATTTGGACAGGAAGTTCCTCTTTGTGAACCCATGGCCTCGGTCCTCAAAATCAGAGAGCAAGTTCCAAATGCTGATTCAGCCCCCACGATAGGTGGAGAAAATAGGGAAGAACCTTCCTGTGCATCTGCTGTTGCAGCCACCAATGTGAAGGAAAATAAACCTGCTACAAGTGCAGTAGACGTGGAACAAACTGGAACACAAAGTTTCTGTAATGGACTCGCAGCTTTACCTCATTTGCAGTGTTATCCTGGAGCTCCATGGGCTTATCCGTGTACTCCCGTGTGGAACTCTCTTGTTCCTGTGGATGCTGGTCGACGTTCATCGGAAAGTTCATGCAACATCAATTCGAGTTCAATTCCTTGGAGTCCAGGAGGGATGATGGCAGTTCCTCCTTTTTGTGCAGGAGCACTGCCTTTTCCTTTCATGCCTGCTCCCTTTTGGGGCTTTGCCGCCTGGCCCAATGGTGCATGGAACCCGCCGATGATTCAATCTGAGGGCTGCATATCTCCATCATCCTCTACAAGCAATAGCGGCTATTCTGGGGCTGGCTCTCCAACTTTGGGCAAGCATTGCAGAGATTCAAGTTTGCTGAGTGAGGAGAAGACGGAGAAGTCTCTATGGGTTCCAAAGACACTTAGAATAGATGATCCAAACGAAGCTGCAAAGAGTTCTATATGGGCTACCCTAGGCATCAAGCCTGATATGGGTAGCATCTTCCATTCGAAGGCTGAAAACAAGGTTCGCAAATCTGATGCTGAACAGGTACTACATGCGAATCCCGCCGCACTCTCTCGATCGCAATCCTTTCAAGAAACCACGTGAAGAGAACCTCAGAAGTTACACAGTTTTTCATTTACAAATGCAATGGAGGAACTGAAGACATTGCTTGGCGAGGACTTGGCACTGCTTTCAAATGCTAGCAAGGAAACAAGATCATGAGACCTGAGACACTGACATAGAATTTGCCTCGGCTACTAGTGAAATTAGCTGGCACAATCATGAGGCTTGTCGAAATCTCTATATTGCTCAAGGACAATCTCCTGCTGTAAATACGATATCACAGTATTTATAATCTCCGGTATCACAGGTGCCGCCAACCATTACAGAAGATTGAGCCTATAAATGTAGAAATAAACCTTATCTGGGCACTGAAAGCCGTAGATGTTAAATTACATGTTTGTAAGCTCAGAAAGGGAATTTTACTTGTGTTTTTGTGAATATAAGCAATGACCTTTAGTTCAGATGCATATCTCTCAAGTGGAACTTACTTGTGTTCTTCTTTCAGCTTTATATCGCAATCCAACTTCAGAAGTTCTCAAAAGTTACTTGTTTTCAAACTAAAGGAGACGAAGATTGAGATCGCGGGAGGATCTCCATTGCCATTGTGCTTCAGCCTTGACACTGTGATTCATTGGCATGAATCGGAACAAAGGAGGGGTTTGATTGTTCTTAGGATATATTATATATTATATTTATCAATAAAAGGTAATGTTTTGGTTATTATATTTATTTCATATTTGTGCTAGCCGAATAAATATAATAATACCTTAGAAGAGTAGGTTTTAGTTTACAACATATTAATTTTGAATTGATTGTAGGAGGTTGTCAACCTATATAGAGAATACTATTCTTAATTTTTCTATTATTTCTAGTCAAGTATTAATATACAAGAGCAATATTAATATGTTGCAACTAGCATATAGGTTAATTGATGACTTATTTTCACACGTCATGAATATAAGATATTAATTAAGTTGACATATGGATATATATTAGAGAATCTGTATTGAATTGACCCGCCATGAGAAGTTTCATAGATCGGTATATGAGTGTTATAAACATTTTCATAGTGACTATTAATATAAATAGTCCTTAGACTTGAAGTCATTACGGTTCCCTACATAAGAAGTTATGTACTTTGATATTGACAAACGTCACCTGTAATTATTGGATCGTGTGGGCCGGTTAGGCGGAGGTCAATTCACCTGCAATAGAAAAATAGAATCTTTCTCGTGCACAAGTTAAGCTTAAACCAAATATAATTAAATTAATTAAACTAATACAAAAAGTAGGAGACACAAAAAATTACTTGGATCACGATCAAAGGATCGCTACTCCAAGGC
>JBBPFP010000060.1:5225551-5243835 GCA_037974795.1 Kaempferia galanga | reverse complement strand
CTTTTTGAACCAATTTCCTTTCGAACTGACATGTTTCAAACGCTCTGTAGCAGGTCCCCCCTCTACTAGACATGAATTGACTGGCAACAAGTTGCTTTTTGGATTTATAGTCTGGAATTGAGTGCATATTCCAGAGATTCCGCTTTCCTGGCTCTATCATTCCACATGGAGCAGCTGTCTTTTAGGTTCTTCTCAATGGCAGCATCATCTGCTCCACAGACGTCAGAGCACCATGTCAGCCCGAGATAAGTAAGTATTCAGACGAATGCACTTCGTGAAGACAAGCAAACATTAAGTGTGGACAAGCACCATCCAAACAGAGAAAGAAAGCAGTTAATTGTCAAATGCCAGAAACTAGAACCACATTGCACCACTACTTTTGTTGTTCAAGTTAAGATGACAGTCGTGCATCAAGTTTGTCATAACTGTTGCCGAAGCATTTCACTGTTTGGTGCTTTCAACTTCAAGCTTTAAGGTGTGACTCACTGATGAGACACAACATGAAGCACAGAAGTAGTATATTGCCACATGTGACCTCCTGATTCTAATGTTGAGAAGCAGTAAAAGCTGATAACGCATGCAGCTGTGACATGGCATTCATTAGCTTTGTCCCAACTTCCAAATCTCAAATAAAACAACTCAAAAACTTCCAACACTAATTGCTTGCCCAAGTTGTTGCTGAAGTTTGGTAGAAAGTCTCTTTCCTGTGTTCCATGAGAGTTCAAAAATAATTGGAATTGGAGTCCACATCTGACAGCTACACATTGTTTGGGTCTTCCAGTAGTAATGTAATTTGGAAGGCTAGATGCTCTGACCACTGATGACTGAAATCCACTAATATTTGAAAGAAGCTGAAATTTAGTGCAGCATTGGCAGACAGTGCTCAGGATTTATCCAAATCAGTAAAACAAAATGTACTTCACGTCCAGGATGCTACAGATTACTACTAGCCTGAATTGCAATATGATAGACATCACAAAAGACTACAGAATTGCCTTTAGATTTCCGTCCTGCAAAATTTACCATCACAAAAGACTACATACCACAAGCACTGAAGATCACAAGATTTCACATGCCTACTGTTAGACAAATTCACAAGAGCATTCTCCATGAACAATGGCAATTTCTGCTTTCCAGCTACATCAATAACTTCTTCACTCATCATTCTCTCTGAAGTAGTGCATCTTTTTCTATCTGCACAGGAAATCAATTTATAGTAACTCAAGTCCAGGGAGAAAACCAAATGAACTTCAATCTCCAGAGCATTGTGTAAGATTTTGATGAGCTGAAACCTGCTTCCATACTGCATGAATCTTGTTATCTTCATATCTCTACTTGCGAGACACAATTAGAGTAGAACAAGCACACATACTATATTCTGTCATTGTTGAACTAGAACAAGTAGTCTAGAACAGATTGTATAGAAGAGAAAATGAAAGAGAAGAGTGTCATTTTTGCAATCAATAGAATATATATTTTCTCAGATCCAACAGTTTCCTAGGTTTTGACTACATACAGAGGCATATACAGAAAGATTCAATTCATTTACCACTCACAAAAACAAGAAGCTATAGGAAAGATATTTGGTGTGGATCAACCCCCAGGCTATCCACTGCATACACGTCGCCTTCTACCAACTAATTCGATAGTTACGATCGCGATTAGGGAGTAGCAACTGGTATAAACATCTATAGTATAATCCATTGGTTGGAAAAAGGAACACTCGGGAATGTTTATAAACAACGGATGCTCTCCAATCCGTTCTTGGACGAATTGTGTTTGCACATTAGGCGAGTCCCTCATCGCCATCATTCTTCTATGGAGAAAAGAGAATTCACTGGAGCAGAGGGGGGATGGGTTTGCTACAAACAAAGCAGACATATATATAAGAAAGCCAAAGCCAAGCTACGTAGGACCATTACTGACGAGCGCCAACGACTGCCGTGGTTTCAGATGGAGGCGTCTTGGTCTTCGAGTTGGAAACGTAGCTCGCCCGGTTGGCTCTGCGGGGAATAGGCGTGAGAGGAAATGACAAAATTGGATTTTCAAAGAGAGGAGGAGGGGAAGAAAGACGGATGACCTGCGAGGAGTCGGGGGAGCAGTCGGGAGGGGACTCGAAGAGGGAGAGGGGGAAGCGCTTGTCGACGACGCCGACGTCGAAGTGGATGATGCCGGAGGTCTGGTTGTCGAGGCGGATGGCGAGGACAGGGAACCAGAGGAAGAGGTCCTGGGCGGCAACGCCGGTGAGTCCCGCGATCTGTCCGGCGGAGATGGTGCCGGCGACGCTAGCGTTGTACCGCATCTCGCTCTCGAAGTTGGCGATGCACGGAGTATCCAGACGCGCCTCGAAGCGGCCGTCGTCGTCCATGGTGAAGTCCCGCACGCCCTTGGGCAGGAGTCCGATGGGAAGCCCGTGGGAGCGCAGCGCCTCGTAGGCGCTGCTGGCTCCCGTCGCTGCCGCCGGCCAGGCGAGAGCGAGCAGCCACAAGAGCAACAAGAGGCGCATAATTCCGGTCGTAAGGAAACGAGGCGGACGAGGCCGGAGATCTGAAGGGGAAGAAGAGGAGAATGGAGACGAGGTCGAGGGAGGGTCCGGGTGAATGAGGGGCCCACGGTGGAACGGGGAAGAAGGGAGTTGGGTTTGGTTGTGGGTAGCTCGTTTTCGTTTTGTTGGTTTATGGGGATGGATGGTGGGGCCCGAGGATGAGGATTTGCATGGATTGGTTGGAAAAAGGAAGGAGCAGAGCCGAACACGTGGGGTGTTGGTGTTGGTGATAGTCATCCACAGCGGACGCAATTAATATGCGGAATGGCAGAATCCGCGGCCGTCCCTCTATGTTTCCTGCATGCGACAATGGAATAATATATTTCACTGTGAAATTTCCAAGCCAGACAAGAGCATCGCTGAAAACTTCTCATCAAGTTTATTTAATTTCTAAAATATCTACTTTTGATAGGTAAATCACGCATATAAAGTTAGAAGAATCGATAATTATATTTATTTTAATTATTATCTATTTTACATACTTAAGTTTTAAAATATCCAAACGTTTAGCATATTTTTTAAACACCCCCTTCTCTTTCTTTCTAGGCCGATCAATTATTACTGACGGATAAACTTAGAGTATCCTTACTTCTGAAAACTTTTTAAATATATTTATGCATTTGGAACTGAATTCGATGAGAATAATTAATTAAATTAAGAACACACCTTTAATTTTTTACTCTACTCATTGAAAAATTTAACTCAGCCCATAACAATGGGTCATCGTCGGTTTCAATCCTTGGATAAAGGAGGAGGATTGTATTAGGTTGTTAGCTAGTATTAAAACTATGGTCAATATTCAATGAATGGATCAATTAAACTATTGTGTTAATGTTAAGTTGTTCTTCGGAAGAAACACATTGCAAGGTCCGACTGTAACATCTCGGCAAGGATTGCTACATCTCTAGAATTCGGGTATGGTGATAAATATGCAAGAGTTTATATTGCAGGGTCCGGTTATAACGTATCAGCAATGACTGCTACATCTCCATGAGAACTTGGGTGTAGTGTTAAATAAGTAAGAATTCTCATACCATAGGTTGGATAAAAACAAATATGATAGGAAAACTTAGCTTAAGATTTGGAATATAAAACATAAGAATCCTCACTAGTAAATCAATGGAGGTAGTAGATACGATAATTAGGAGAAGAATTAGTATATTGTATGTACAAGAGATAAAATGGGTATGCGAGAAGGCACAGATGATAGAGAACTTGAGTTTTAAATTATGGTATACAGGAAAAAGTAAAACAATAAATGGAGTAGGTATTGTTATAGATAGATTGTTAAATGATGAAGTTGCAAAAGTAGTTAGAAAATGAGATAGAATTATAGCAATTAAAATAATAGTGGTGAAAGAAACTATGAGTATAGTTAGTGTATATGCACCGCAAGTAAAATTAGATATAACTACTAAATTTTTGTGATACAAAATACTTTGTCAAATGAAATGATTTTAATAGGAGGTGATTTAAATAGATATGTCAGAATGAAAAATGAAAAATATAAGATGATACATAAAAATCATTTTTCACGAGACCGCAAGGATTCCACCATAGTGAAACCGCACTATTATATGTGAAAGAGTTATCCTCTACTTATTTAGTTGTGCTCTTCACTATTATATAGTCTCTTGATTAGGACATGCTCAAAAAATCATGTTTGCTTTATAATACAAAGGATTACATACATATTAATATCCATATAAAAAATAAAATTGACCAGCAAAAAAAAAATTTACAGCCAAAAGGCTAGCAAATCCTTTTAGGTAAAGAATGAGGTGGTTATTTGATATATCTTAGCTGATGAAAAAAAGTCCCCAATGGTTGGAAATTGTGGAGCAATAAATTGATGAATAACATCAACCTAATTGAATCTACTTAGATTGTCAAAATCATATACAATATCTACAAGACCTATAGGAATCCTATATATATATACTAGAAGAAAATAACACACAAATAAACATATAAAAAATGTATAATTTATAAAATACTAAAACATTATCATCTACTTCAACTTTATGAAAATATACTTTAAGCAACTCTTCAATTCTTGATTTAGTAGGTTCTTTGGTTAAAAAAATAAGCAAGAAAGAGAAACATGATGTATTAGTTGAATTCATAAGAACAGAAGCATATCTGTCTACACTATCAAACAAAATAGACACATCTCTTCTAGTGAAAGTAACTAGAACACTTGAAAATCCAAAATGATTATTTTGTTGATATGAGAAATTATGTGCAAACTAAACTGAAAAAACATAGGTTTCTCTAATGTATTAGTAGCATGGTTTTTAGTTTTTTAACACTTATTACTTCATGTTGACTTTCAAACCTGGAAGATATACCTAAAAATCTAATATGTGAAAGATGCTGAATATTTAAAGTGAGACTGCTCTTAACACTTTAGCTTGTTTTATTGATAGTATTTTCATATTATTGAATAATTTATTTTGCATTTGCTATTTCACAATTTTATATTACAAAATATGTCATTTTTAAGGCTTTCTAAAGGAGAGGGACAGGAATATTTAAAGTGAAAAAAAATCTCTAAGGAAAGACAAAGGAAAAGCAAGGAAAGAGAGAGAAAAAAAATCCACATGAAGGGAGGGGTCGGAGAAGAAAACAAACACAGAAAAAATATTTATAAGAAGAGAAAACGAATGAAGAAAAAGACTGCTCGCTCAAGAGACCTCACGGGCCTCGCTGGGTGACCTTGCATGTAAAATAAAAAATTTATTAAGTATATACTTGCTCGCATTTGCTCCCATGAAGAAATTTTTATATTTTATTAATTTTATATATTTTTTCAAACATTTATATTATAAAAATATAATTTAGATATAATATTTATTAAGGATATTATTGGGATTTAAAAATTAAATTTAAAAATAATTATTCATCGGACACTCAAATTTTATCTTGCCTTAATTTTGGTTTCTATTTTCAAACAATCCATACTTTAGTTTCTCACGAACTTCAAAATAATAATCACTTTTAAATAAGCAAAAGCTCTCCTAAATACTGCCTATGTTATATCAGATTTGAGCAGTAGAAAAAAATATTAAAATGATCTCAAATCTAGATTTATGAATCCGTCTATCCATTAAATAAATAAAATTTAAAAAATAAATAATTCACCATTTTATATAAAATAAATAAATAATTTCCACATTAAAAAGTTTTCCATAATTTTTTTTTTGGCGCTACCACATGAATATGACATTAAGTGCATATTTTGTAGGATGTAATCAGCCTTGTAATATAATCTTGATTACATTATAAAGCTAATTACTTTATTTGATATCATTTTAACCTTGTAATGTAATGTAAACTAGATTACAAGACAAATATTATGTAATATAGATTACATTCCAACCTAAAATTTAATATGTCAAAAATACCCCTAACTTATATCAGCAAGTCACATCCTAACAAATTTGCCGACATCACCTCCCTTATCGGCTGCTTGTGGTCAGCGCTAATAACTAGTGACCGTCAGCCGCCGCCGGTTGCCGACCGCCACAACTACAGACAGGGGCTGCAGGATATTTTTATCATTTTATAATTATACGAATTACATTCCTTATAATAAAAAATAATAGACACCAAATAAAAGAATCTAATTACTCTTATAATCAAAGATTACATACAATACATTTCTAAACGTAGTAATGTAATTTATATTACATTACATTATAAAGTTGATTACATTATAAACTTGATTATACTATACCTAACCAAATGTAGCCTAATTTCACACATCTTACCTCGTGAGTATTCGATTAAAATTAAATTGAACTGAACGAATAAAAACTAAATAAATTATTTTTTTAAATCCACCGATTTTTTTAATAAAAATTGAACCAATCAAATTGGTAAAATAACGATTAATTACGTCTAAATTGATTTTTTTATCGAGGATGGATTTAATCAAAATAAAATCAATTCTTTTAAAGATTCATGGCAAATTTTTTGATTTTATTCTGTATATTTCATCAGTTTAATAAAAAAAAATTAAAAATTAAAATTGAATCGAATTAATTAAAAAATTAATATTTTTTTTAAAATTGAATTACCAAAATAATTAAATTAAATTTTTAAATTTGATCGATTTAACCAGATAGTCTCGTCCATAACTTAATACGTAATAAACATTTTTCAATTTAATCATTTCTCAAATGTTTATTTTTATTTATTCAATAATTTAAGATGATATTCAAACGGTAAAAAAAAAAGATTAAAAGAGCGTAATCAAAATGAGAAAAAAAAATGATTATTATAAGTGCATTTTGTATCTGGATTTAATATTTGGTAAAAGAGTGGTATATTATATATATAATTTTTGATTATAAAAGTGATTCTTGGTATTTATTATTATTTATAAAGAATGTAATTTATATTATTATAAAATGATAAAAATATTTAATGATCTACAGTTAGTGAGTGAAATATTGAGTTAAATAATTTTTTATAAGGTATATTTGATATTTTTATTTTAGTTAAATATTGGATTGTGTATTATTGACCTTATCATAATTATAAATTATAAAATTTTATTATTTTTTATAATTGAGATTATATTATATTATAACTCTAAAACGGTACCAAATAAATATTTAATAATATAATATAATTTTAATTACATTACCCGGTTAATTACCCTCACAATATTCATCCCGACCGTTGGTCCAACCAAACCGCGCTTCACATCGTCCCGTTGAGATTTAGCCCACATTTTATTCTCACCCTTCATTTTCGCCTCGCATCAATTACGCCCAAAGACCGATCCAGAGAACGAGAGATTATGAGCTCGATGGCTGCGGTATTTCTTTCCAGGAGGTTCGCCTACGTCATTCGCGTTCTCCCGAACCGAAGAAAGAACCTCCGCTCCTTCTCGTGCTCCTCCGATGCCGTCGATGCGAGGAAGGGCGGCCGCGGGGAGGTGCCCCACTTACCAGTGCTTATCGTCGGCGCCGGCCCTGTCGGGCTCGTTCTCTCTATCCTGCTCACCAAATTGGGTATGCACCTATTCACATGTTTCAACTTTTTCCTCCTTTCTCTCTCCGGGTATTAGAAAATGCATTTGAGAGAAACGTGCGGATCGGTGGTTGAGAGAAAGATGCATAGCTAGGATATCTTGTGTTTTGATTCGCTCGGGTGAAGTGAGATTGAAAGAGACTCCAATCGTCAACGCATGACATGTATTATAACTATTTGACTATATTTTTCCCACTTTGTTTTTTTACATTTCTGCATCAGTCTCTTCTTGCCGTTATCAGTCTGTCTGCTTTAACATTTTCCACAATAAGTTGGTTTATTGTTACATTAGCTACTGGTGTATACATATTCCAAAAGCAAATGAACAATTTTTAAGTTAAGAACTTTGCAGTATTAATGCCACATGCTCCAACATTTTCCACCATAAGCACCGCTTGGCTTCCTGCAATGTTTTCAACAGGTCTCACCGAAATGCCACTGGACAGCGTGACCACTCCTACCATGATTTTGGAGATGTTCTATTATCTGCCTGGACATCTAAAGAAATACCATAAAATGCCTATTTTGAATTTCAGAATGTGTTTACTATTTCTTACCCAAATGACACAACTAAGTGATACTGCCATGTAATCGTCTAATACATCTCAAAAGTTCCTCCAGGCCAATTGATTGCTGTTAGATTCTTATTTGACTGACCTCTGGACTAGACAATATGTAGATGTTTGTTGTATTTTTTGTCCATTAAAATTGGATAATCAAGCTTCTATAGTCTTTGATTCCTTTTATTTGGTAAAAAATGGAATTTAAACCCATTTCTATAAACTAAATCTGGTTTAGGAGTCTTGCTAAATTTCACGAAAAGTACTCAAATACATTTCTAATAGTAGATGATAAAAATGTTGGGAAGTCTTAGTAAGAGTTTCTTTAAGTGCAGTTAATGTTTAGAGAACATTCTGGTTCACAGGAGAATATCTGTCATCATGTTTCATTCTCAAGGATCTTGTTGCAAGGTTTATCAATTGTGCCTTTCTTAATTTTTGATAGATGTGTTAGTTTGGTTATGCATCAGCCAACGATTTGTGCAGAAAGAATTAATATGATAATTATGTAAGATCCTAGAAATAATGCTTCGAATGTAAAGATACATTGCAGTGCTGATTTAGATGTGGAGAAAAACTTAATTTTTTACCTAACAATGTTGGCTTATCTCACACTAACCAATACATCATAATACAAGAAACAAAGGGCATGAATATTCACTGCATAGTTCTTGATCAATATTTTAACTTACAGGATATATCTCCTGTACAATTCCTAAAGTAAATAGAAATATGTGATACACCTTTTGGTTGATTTAACAATACATTCAACAAGAACCAAAATTGATCAAGTCATCTGGCATCTGCATATCCTTTTCTTATGCACTATGATTTGCTATTTTGGAAGTAACTTAGACTTTTTCATTTTTACAATATTCACACAATGTTGTGGTAGTTTTTCTAGCTTATACTTTTGCAGACTAAGAATTTAACTAAAATGAGAATATGCATATTTCCTTATCATTTTGCGTGAAAGGTTCTTTAAGATTGTTTCTCTCCGATTTGTAGGTGTCAAATGCTCAGTTCTGGAGAAAAGTGTGGCTTTTTCTCAACATCCGCAGGCTCACTTCATTAACAATAGGACCATGGAGGTTTCAAAATTGTATCATTTCTAATGCATAGAATATTATTTAAATATGTTAGTGATATTTGGTTGTAGGGTTTCTCATTTTAGGTAGTATGTCGGAAGATAAGAGTAACGGACCAATGTGTCCATAAAAACATCAATTTCTGATTCTT
Organism: Kaempferia galanga; assembly: GCA_037974795.1. Taxonomy (NCBI): domain Eukaryota; kingdom Viridiplantae; phylum Streptophyta; class Magnoliopsida; order Zingiberales; family Zingiberaceae; genus Kaempferia; species Kaempferia galanga. Next base: position 5,234,448 of record JBBPFP010000060.1, on the reverse strand, counting down.
CTCTTTGTAACTTGCAAATATTGTTGAGATCAAGTCTTTAATACCATGGTGCTTAATTCGTCATAATTAATTCACCTCACAGGTGTTCCGGAAGCTAGATGGTCTGGCAGAGGAAATCCAGAATTTGCAGCCACCAGTAGATTTGTGGAGGAAATTCATATACTGCACTTCTTTATCTGGTTTAGTTCTGGGATCCGTGGATCACATGAAGTCTCAAGGTTACAAATAGTATCTATCTTTTTCATTCAAATGCTCATATCAGTCTTGCTCGTTAACTTTGTGGAAGTTTATTCTTTTCTATATTTCTTACAGATGTGGACATGGAACTTAGCCCTGTTTCTGTTGCACACTTTTCTCAATACAAATTGATGAAATTGCTACTAACAAAGCTTGAAAATCTTGACTTCTCTGTTTGCTATCCCAATTCATCTGGAAGCTCAACCTGGGATAGGAAAATTTTGATGAGCCACGAGTGCATCTCTATCCACCCTACTCAAGATGGTGTAAAGGTCAGAAGTTCTTTTTGCAAGGAAGGGAAGATAGAAGAAAGAGATTTTCACTGCAGCATCCTTGTTGGGTCTGATGGTGCTAGTAGTACAGTTCGAAAGCTGGTTGGCATTGATATGAAGGGTGAAAGAAACTTGCAGAACCTTGTTAGCGTGCATTTTTTAAGCAGAGATCTTGGGCAATACCTGCTTTACGAAAGACCTGGAATGCTCTTCTTTATCTTTAATCCTGATGCGATTGGGGTACTTGTTGCACATGATCTGAACCTGGGAGAATTTGTTCTCCAGGTAAAACAGTCAGCAATCAAAATGATTTTCAGCAATTTGATTGATTTTTTCATTGATTTATTGCTGAAAGTTCCTTGATTTATGCTTACCAATATGCATCATTTGCTTGTGATATGTTGGGGACCTATTTATAAATATTTAGGGACGTATGTGTAAATAAGATATCTAGTAGGGTGTAAAAATTGTAAAGTTGCAATAATGAATATGGATAGAGGCAGAGGGGTATCTAGGGACTCAAAATTTTTCCCAATAATCATAATCTGATGGAAATTATCTATTGAATGTTTTTTGTTTATGATGAAGCTCTAAGTTCTTTCTTTACAATCTTTCAGGTACCGTATTATTCTCCTCAGCAAAAATTTGAGGACTTTAACCTTAAGGTAATTATCAATGATTTACTTTCTTTGATACTGTAACTATTTAATTTCATGTATTCTTCACAAACAGACTCTCTCTTGATTGTTGTGCTCATGATTTCATAATGTACCATATGAATATGAAATTCAGGTCTATTTCGGTGTCTTCCTGCTCAGTAATATATATGTGATTGTTCTCTTTACTCATTTACCAACATTATGTTCCATTCGTATATTGAGTTTATCAGGCACACATGAAAGATATTTATGAATTGAATTTGTTTGTGCTTACACCAAGGTGAGGCATTTAGTTCTTAATCTTACAGCCTTTTAGGCTTGCGATTACTATTCAAGTATAAGATGCAATCTAAAAGTTGTTTTGGTGATTTTAATTTAATAGTAAACTTGAAATGATAAACAAAGAAAACAAAACTTAATTTCATTTACAAGTTCAATTTATCAATCCATAGTGCCATAACATTCATCTTCAGAGCAAGCTTTATTATGATTGTTACCATACACATCATGTTTTTGTTTTGTAATTTCAGTAAGAACCTGGACATACAGAAAATTTCTGTTTTTCCGGTATTCATTCTCTTAACCTTGGTCATAATGACCAATTACTCTTTGTTTTCCAGAAGTTTAGAGGCTGTTTTTCCTCTACCATTAATCAGTTTTATATTAAACTGTGATTTGCAATTTCTTGGAGAGTGCTTATCCCAATTTAATAGGCTAATGACTATCCGTTCTCATGGCTGTCATTTCTTCCACTTTTTATGCAATTAACCTATAAGACATAATAGTTCTTTGGTTACATTTTGCACCATCGAGTTTTTCCCCCCTACTTTCAAAGATGTTTAATCTAATCCAGGTATGTGAGCAAATAATTCTCAAGCTGGCTGGTAGGGAGCTTGCTGATTTGCAAGTATTGGATATAAAACCATGGGTCATGCATGCAGAAGTAGCTGAGAAGTTTGTTTCATTTGGCGGCCGAGTTGTACTTGTTGGTGATGCTGCTCATCGTTTTCCCCCAGCTGGTGGTTTTGGTAACTTGCGTGAAAATCTGTCCTATGAATTCAATTGTGCAGTATCTCCTCACACTCATGAACTATATATATTAGCTTTGTATGTTTGCTTGATGACTTTCTATTTTCTTCAGAATTTTTAGATCTTTCTATCAGCAACCCTGTATAGCTATCTCTGTTAAGATTGTTTTTATTGGTCAAGAGTTTTTAAGTTAATCTTTTCCTTGTCCAAATCTTTCTAGATTTTTTTTGGATCATTCTGGAAACAGAAGTAATTATTAAATGAATGAACAGTTGACTATGTTGATCTAGAATCAGATGGCTTAGTTCCTTGTTTTGAAGAATTTGGAGTTGATAGGTTATAATTGTTTTCTTGTGATTGACATCAACATCACAGTTCACGATCATTCTTTGAGTTGACTTGTTACCTTGTTTTTTTTTAATGTTCCCATCCTGCTTTTAATATGTCAATAGTTTCTCTTCCCTGTTTGTTTCTTCAACAATTATGTAATTACATCATTTTATGTTATAATTTATTTTGGTATAAATTGAGAAGGATAAAAATGCAAAAAGAATTTCAACTATAAGTATCTGATACTAATAAACACTTCATGACATAATACCCTATTGAGACTAAATATATACCTGATACCCATATAATGATCAAGTAGCACTCCCTCTCAGCCAGTGAATCAATATTGATCATGTTCAACTTGTTACATGAAATATAAAAAGTTTAACAATTTGAAAAATAGTACATTGAAGATAACAAAATGTGGAAATGTGCCACTTTGCGCACATGACACTTTCGAGTGAAGTTTACACATTTGAATGAAGCTGACCGAAAAAGTTAAATCTTCTTGAATATAATCTTCATAATTCCTTTAAAATGAAAATATCAAAGTTTGCAAAGAAAGTGACAAGTTGTGCAGGATTGGAAAAAAAAAGGATAGAGGATGAGAAAATCTCGGATAACTTTGACAAACAGGGAGAAAAGGTCAGAGCGAAGATGTGGTTACATTCTCATATGTACTTAAGAAAAGAGGATACTTGAAGTGATATAAAGACTGGTCTATCTTTTTGGATCGAACTGATCGAGAAATTGATAAAAGTAAGGCAAAACATGGGAATATACCTTTTTCCTGTAAATGATGACTATTAAACTAGATATGAAACTATATTTTTTCATGGATGATGATTAAACTAAACATGAAACATTATAATGTTATATACTTTTTTGGTTCTAATGAATAATGTGATAATATGTGGAAAGTTGTGAAAAAACTAATCAAATGCAAGGAATTAAAAATTACCAATTGAATAAACAAAATAATTTTTAACAAAAGAAAATGTGATTACACCAAGATAATGCAAGTTTCGTCAATGTTGAAGTTGCCATGAGGTTCATGTTGGTTTTAGTTGAGATCCCTTCCTCAAACAACCTTTTTTTTGTTTTCTTCTTCTTTTTTCAATACCTGCTTTTTTCTATTATTTAACTCTCTCTCTCTCTCTCTCTCTCTTATCTTTTTTTGTTTGTCATGGTTTGCTACAATAATAACAATTTTTTTAGAAATGACTGAAATATAAATGCTAAAACTCTTTGGAACAAAGTGCAAAATATAGAAATGAGGTTAAGTGATGACCAACTTAGGCAAAGGTGTGCAGGGAGTGTTGATTTTGGTTGAGGGCGTAGTGATTGCATTGCACCAAGTAGGTAGTTTAGCAACGCTGGATGGGGAGTTTTGTTGTATAATATAGGATTGGAAAGAGGGGGTTTGGGATCTAGAAAAGAGAAGTACTAGATTTGTGTCAGGACATTGGATATGTAGTCTGTGGGGGGTTGACGAATGAAGTGATCATTGGATTGTTGTCACTAGGTGGTAGCAAAGCTGCTTATCGTGCTAAGGGGAACAACGGATGGATAGGTTAGCTATTGCTTATAAACACACATTTCACTTCTTCTCCCGTGAAGCTTCATTGCTCCAAGTGATGAGGAAACAAGCTGGATGAAGTCACCGTAAGCAGCTAGAGAGGGCAGCTGGGATGAATGGTGAATGTGCCAAATGGGTAGTGTTGGCATTGTCGTTGCTGGAGCAAGCAAATGATAGTAGCAGGAAGTGGTACACACTCTGGCTATAAGCATGTTAACAACAATGGAATTTGATTAAGGGAGGAGGCTTCAAGTAGGGATGGTTCATGAATAGGATCTAAAGGTGGCGACGAAGGTGAGAGAACCCTTCAAGTAGTGATGACTCGGAACATAATTTGGAGGCAGCGACGAAGGCAAGGTTAGCAGATCGTCCGGGGGAAGGTGACACATATTTTTTGTTGACTATCGTTGTAGCAATAGATTCTTTTTTTAGCATAGTAAGTTTATTTTTCTAGTGGGCATGAATTAATTTTTTTCCATTTTTCTTCTAATGTGCTATCTTTTTTCCCCTACAAATGGAAGTGCCTTGTGGCGATTGAAGGAGAGCAATCATGTTTGAGCAAGCTTGAGGATAATGGATAACAGAGGAGGTAACTAGCAGTGAGATCAAACCACCATGTTTTGACTCTAATACCAATTGACGCATAACCAAAATTGAATCATTGAATCACCTAGAAACTAGGACCAAATTGATGAAGTGAAGAGACATTATCTTATGAAGAGAAAATTACCTCACACAAAGATTGAAAAGTGGAACATATCATTAATTAAAAGTTGAATATTATATAAATACAACGCCACTTTTATAGACTTGATCCTAATGAAATGGGAAATAAATACAGAAAATATAACATATTAAACTCTAATTGGGATTATAATTTTTTTTATTATCCTATAAATAGAAATTGTCAATTCCACTTAGTGGGATAAAGTCTTGATTGTTGTTGTATCCTATAAATAAGAAATATGCTATAAATTTTCAAATGATAAATTAAATCTAGAATTTATTGTAGACTCGCTAATCTTGAATAATTCTTGTGCATTATTTGTTTTCCTCTTTGCATTATTACATTTGAGACACAAACTGTTTCCTCAAAAGAGCTATAGAGGAATAATGCGCAAAGTTTTTCCATTAGCCAGGAGGTGGACATGGAGGTGACTTAGTTGTGATTTTGGAGGCCTTGATAGATAATAGGGTTGATTAAATTGTCTTAGTCAATGGTGGGTTAGCAATGAGCTAGGATGAACTACACTTGGTGGTTAAAGAAGAGGAAGTAGTTGGTTGGATCCTACAGGACCTGTAACCCCCAACATGGAAATCAATTTGTTCATACTCTGTCCCATAAAAGAAAGGACTCATACCCTAACATATGCTAGAGAAGGACATAATTCTCATAGCTGTGGCACAAGATCAATGGGAGGACGTAGAATATCCATGATGAGGACCCAACATGCTGACAATAGGTGGTGGACGAGATCTACTTGAGTGAAATTAACAGGAGATGAAGTTTATCACAAGGAAGGAACTATTAAGGATAGGGGTACCACGTGGTTGAGGCAAGGTTTAAAATCTCGACCCGTACCGAGGTTTCGGTCCTAAGCTGGAAGGATAGGGTTTCGGTATATATATATATATATATATATAATAAGGTTTAGTTATTGTTATATTAATTTTATGTTACTTGATAATATACCTTTCTCAAAACTTCTAGGTAATCTAAAGTATTTCGCAGATGTAAATGACATTCATATCAACAAAAATGTGTTTTGATTAGGAACTAAGAATCTAAAAAGTAGAGAGCTGAATATGTTAATATTCATGGTTCAAATCTTGCTTATAAGATAAAAAAATATTATCTATAATAATTATATAAATTAACATAAAGCTCATAATTTATATTTAATAATTATATAAATTAATTAATTATTTATATAATATATAATTATAGCTTATAAATATTCTAATATATAGCTTATATTGAATTCTAAAATCAAATTTATTTTTTAAAAATTATATATTTATTAAAAAATTAACAATTACTTTTTCAGAATTATTTATAAATTTTAAAATTATTTTAAATATTTTTATAAAATTTTAAAACAATTTTAGATATTTTATAAAATATTAATCTATTTTTAATTTATAAAATAATTTAAAGTTTGTTTTTTAAATTATTTTAAATTATATAAATTATTTAATTTTACTTTATTTTTTTATATTTTTAATAAAAAATATGTATTATAATTATATTAATTAATTAACAATTAATTTAATTAATTATTAATTTATATAATATATCATTATAATAGATAATTAAAAATTAGATATTATAATATATTTATTTATTTTAATTAAAACATTCTATAAAACCTAATTTTGTTCTCCTAATTCTCGCAATTCCGCCGCCGCCACCTTCATCACACCACCTCACCACCGCTGCAGGATTCTCATGACGAGTCCACCGTGGCCATAGGGCTCACACAACGAGCCCGCTGTGGTCGCGAGGCTCGACGACAAGTTCGCCGCAGTCGCGAGGCTTGCACAACGAGTTCACCGTGGCTGCAAACCTCGCGCGACGCCTCCTCCACGTTCGCAGGGCTCTGCGACGCCTCTGAGGTTATTCGTGGGCTTCGGAACCATTCAAGTGTTGGTGCCGTTTTCAATGTGCGGGCGGAAAGGTAAGTTCCGCCCGGCACGAAATAAAATTTTAAACACGGACATAAACATACAACTAGATACAAATGTTTATAAACACAGTTCCAAATAACAGAAATTTAAATGTTTTGATTAAGTTTCTTCTGTGTCCTTTTTGAATATTGTTGCAGGTTCGACACATTATTTATCTGCACGGCACAGTAACATACTGGGCTTGCAGTATCCATACATGTTGATATGAATCATTATATAAAGTACAGAGCATGTAAATAAGAAAATGATATTTAAAATACTAGTAATCTGAGTATTTGCCAGTGGCATACATTCTGCTGCAGAGCATCTTAAACTGTTATTAATATGGATTTTATGAATTTAGAAGGTGTCAGCAAGTATAATAGGCTGACGAACTACGTACCATGTAATATTTTCATCTATCCTATTTCCAAAATTTAGCTTATGTGTCCATATTAATTGTGTTTCTCCTATGAGTGCATGCTTCATTGTATATCCCTTAAATATTGTTCCTAAAAGAGTTGCTTGTGCTTCACTCAAAATATCCTATATGAAAGTAGTTCAATTCAATGTAGCAAAAGGTAATTACGCTCATCCCAAGCGTCCCTCACACCCCGTCTCCAGGTTATGTGAAAGGAGATAAATCACAGGGTCAGCTTATAGCTGACCGCTAAGTTGGCTAGGGGTGAGAGAAGCTTTTTTTTCCCCAAGGGTATACGCCTGCCGGGAATTGATCCCTTGCCCCAAAATCAAAAATGCATTACAAGTGATCTTTATAAATGTACAAGCAACCATCTATAAACTTATAAAAAATAGTAGTAGTTAGTGGTTAGTGGCAAAATCAAAAGACATGATAATTACTTAATGAAACTTCCATGATAGAGCATGGTTTCAGATTTATTTGAAAAGGACCATCGAACTTTGTATTATCCCATATCAATTACCTTATTGTTTAGTGGGGGTTGTGCAGTAGGTGACAGGTGGTCCAGTATAAAATTTTGACATGCTTGCCATGCACGCCCTCCACATCACTGATTGGTAAAAAAAAATACAAACTATACTACAAAACCAGGATGTAAAGTCAATGAAATTCAACTCCTTTCAAGCAGGATTTAGACAAGTTAAATGTCAACCTTAAACCTAACAGTTCAAGTCATAATTGTTATCTAAGAGAGAAAAATGTAGAGATGCAAGCTAAAACCAGAATCAGCAAGCAAAAGCCTAGTGTTTCTATCAGCATATAAGGCATAATGAATCACAAATTATACAAACAAAAAAAAAAAGAATATTGATATGAGAAGGACGAGTAAGAGGGATCCTTGCACATTAAAAATTAGTAAATTGAAAGCACGCACAATGCATTTCTTGATTGGACAACAAAGAGATGATATGAAGACCATAGTCACAGAACATATAATTAGAGGAAACTTACACTTTCAATCTCATGCCTAAATCTTGAAGAAATGTGCAGTAAGACTTCCGGAGATAATTTTCTTTCTTGAGATCAATGCCATCTTGTCTGGATGGGGAGTTTTCTTCAATATCCTTCCGGCTCAAATACCAAGTAGCACCAGGCAATTTAACTTCCTCATGCCTGTCATGGGAGGACCTGAAGGGACTGTCATCCGCCATTTCATGAAGTGAAAAATCTCCAGCCATATTGACAACAGTATTGAGCAGGCCAACTTAAATGGTTGAATTGCTTTATGGTTAAGTATCTGTCAAAGTAAGCTTGTCAAGCCAACAAACACAATGGTATCATTCTGCACATGATGGTTAACAAACAAGTAAAATGAGACATAAATAATTAGCAGAAAGGAAACATGTGACTATATAATTATTATGATTTTTCCATATCAATATCGGTGGCTTCAGTGTTTTTAAATCCAGACCAGACAAGGAATCAAGTCTTCTGGTTCCTAGTTCTTCCGGTAAAAACTGTTGGGATTGTAAGGTTCTAAATATAGTCCCACATTGAAAACACATGGGTTTTATAAGAGAAAGATATCTCCATTGGTATAAGACCTTTTGGGTAGAGCCCAAGAGTAAAACCATGAGGGCTTAGGCCCAAAGTGGACAATATCATGTCATTGTGGAGATATCTAAAACTCTTTTGGACCCAAC
>JBBPFP010000060.1:5184058-5197208 GCA_037974795.1 Kaempferia galanga | reverse complement strand
GTGTAATTTATTTCTGGCATATATAAACAACTACAGTTGTAAGTGACCTGGTCCATCTAGTAGTAGACTTGGTCCATTTAGTAAAAAAATGATAAACCCAGTTAGTCATTTATTGACTATCCTTGGGTAGCCGGTTCGGCCCCACAGAAATTTCTCACCGATTACCATGGTAAATCGGAAAGCACTCACGGTGGACAGCCGAGAAGCCCAGCATCCCTTAATTATTAATCCCATTTGGAGGAAAATTCCTACAAATACGCCGTAACTGAAACTCAAACTATGGATACCTGAGAGACAACTAAACATCCTTACCGTTGCACCATAGCCCCGGGGCAGACTTGGTCCATCTAGTGGTCCATACACAAGTAGAAAATCATATAAACAGTTGAGTTGCATGCATCCATATGGCCAAGGGAATGCACCCCAATCAGAGGTATCATAATAAAAGAAAAGGAATACAAAATGCGTATCTTTGAACCTCCTTTCATTTCATTTCATTTCATTTCTCATTTCATATTTCATGGTCAACTCAAAAGTCTCCTCTTAACCCATGTCACCCTAACCCCAAACCCAACCAAGGTTTTACGTCTCTTTGATTTATAAAGGCATAGAACCTATACCGTTTATTTTATTTGAAAAAAAGTATGAAATTAAATTCTTTTAAAAATTAAAATTCAATTTCATCTTTAAAATAAACTTTCAGTATGAAATTGATAAGAAATTAAATTTCAATTCTATTTAAATCCTTTAAAACTTTAGATCTAATTTGTGAATAAAATTCATTTAAAAAAATTGAAATTACTAAATAACTCTCTATATAAATATTAAATTTTATTGGTAAAGGATAAAATGATAAAATATAAAAATTTAATTCAATTTTGATAAATTTTAAATTAAGAAATTATATTCAATTCTATTATTTACTAATTCATTTTAAATCAAGAAATTTAATTTAATTTTTGATAAAATTTAATTTAATTTTATTACTTAAACAACTTTTTAAATGGAGTGACAAGCTGTTATGCTATTTTCCTACCTATTCTCTCTTATCCATACCTTTCAGCTCCAACCTCTTCTTTCCCTGATATATGAGTATGCTTCCTTATGCTTCAGGGCACAGAGAGATCATTCTCCATTGATGGGCTCTGAAGGAGAGGATATGGATCAGAAGGAGAAAGAAGAGGGAACATGGAAGAGACCACCCTCCTCTCCTCTTCCTCTGTTCCCCACAGCTGCTCCCCTTTCTTCCGTTAAGAGTTGCCACAAACCGAATTCTTGAAGCTAAAGTGATCACCCGCTTTGCTTCTTGAGAACTGCCTAACCATCTTCTCAGACCATCAACTACGTTGTGACGGCATGAAGAGATCGCTTAGCTACTTGGATCATTTGATCCCCGCTGGTATAATTCAATGATCTATAGCTAAAATTAGATAAGAAATTATGAAAAAGTCGAAACTTTTTAGTGAAATTGCTCTGTAACCTGCACTTGCTTGGTGAAGTAGAAGAGAGAAGCAGACTCCGGCCGTTCATGGACGAGCAAGAGGAGGACGAGAGTATGGAGGATATGTACGGCGTCGGCGGAGAGTGCGGGGCCAAGAAGCGGCGTCTGAGCGTGGACCAAGTGAAAGAGCTGGAGAAAAACTTTGAGGTGGACAACAAGTTGGAGCCGGAGCGGAAGGTGAGGCTGGCACAGGAGCTCGGCCTTCAACCACGACAGGTGGCCGTCTGGTTCCAGAACCGCCGGGCGCGGTCGAAGACCAAGCAGCTGGAGCACGACTACGCCGCCCTCAAGGCCAGCCACGACGCTCTCCGCCTCAACTGCGACATCCTCCTCCGCGACAAGGAGTCCTTGCTTGCCAAGGTAACCCAAATCCCGATTGGGATTTGAAGGAAAACCTTAATTTTGAATTCTCTAAATTGGAGCAAATCCTCCAAAGGGGGAGTTTTTTGACTCGTTGGCTAATTGATTCAAACGCAGATCAAGGAGCTGAAAGCCAAGTTAGTGGCGGAGGATCTAGTAGCTTCGGTGGCCGAAAAAAAGCCGACTTTGGTAGCAGAGGAACCTTCTCCTCCAGCGTTGGCGTACAAGGACGGGTCATGGGACAGCGACTCCAGCGCCGTCCTCAACGACGCCGTGCTCAACGACGATGACAGCCCGCGCGGGATATCATCGTCGGATTCTGCCACCCACACGGCGAGGGTGGCGGAAGGCATCATGACTTCTTTCCCCGATTCGGCGCAAGAACCTTTGCTGAATCTGGATTGGAAGACGTCGAGATCGGTGGGAGTAGGAGGAATTCACTATTACCAGGATAACGCAGTGAAGATGGAAGAGTTCCTTGAGGGGGAGGAGGAGTGCACCGGCTTCTTCGCCGACGAGCAAACGCCATGTCTCAATTGGTTGTACTGGAGTTGAGTTAATTAAAGTGTGTAATTATGCTACTTTATTTTGCAATTAAATTGCTTGTTAAAAGAGAGGTCGAGGGAGCATTTTGGAGATCGAAGAAAAGTTTTAATCTAGTTTCTAAATAATAATATCTTTGGTCTCGTGTGAATCTTAATTCATCTTTCATATAACACTTCACTGGTAATATAATTTACTAGGGATACCATTGACATTATCCCCACCTCAATATATTTGAGAACTAAACTCATAAATTCTTATTAAAATTAAAAGGTTACAAGCATAGATTTTGATCATTTTCTTTTACCAAAAATCCCACACAATCAGAACTAAAATCCCATAAGTTAAGACTATGAGATGCTTCTTATGGGAATACAGGAGCCTTCAGAGTGCAAATGAGCATATCCAAGTTGATTCCAAGCAAGCTATATGATCAATTATTTCAGTTGGAGATGGACTGTGGGTGGCAGAGCCTTGCTAAGTATCCTGGCACATTCCCACTTTCATCCTGCAAAAAATGAACATTTTGATCTAAATAACTAGGAACCCATTTCCAGGAGATGAAATACTGTGCGAGCACTTGAACAGAATCGCCATGTCAAATAAGGATGAGAAAATGCTACTAGAATAGTAGTATTCCTGAAATGGTTCAAGGAGCAACCTCAATATTGAGTATAGAGAGCCATGCCTACTATGCACACAAGGATAAGCAAATCCGAATGGGATAACCATGCATTGCATACCTTTCCAATCTGAAGGATTCCTCATCGACAATAACTGGAGGAATATTCCAGGTACCAAATGCATGACCAGAAGTTAACCCTCCTGAAGGAAAAAAAAAAAAGAAATGTGAAAGTTACACCAATTAGTATCGATGTTATATACATTTGTTGGCAGTCTGTTTTGCTCAGTAAAATTGCCTTCTCTTGTAGCTTCTTCACATCTTCTCCAATAATTTGTCGACAATTCCTGACCCAAAGTCCTCGACAGGCACTCATATTTCTTTTCTGCATCAGTAATACGTTGTGCCTAGTGAAAAGGATTAGAACAGGTCAGACACTACATTACATTTGACCTTATATTCCTTCCAGATTCTTTAAAATGCAGATCAACTTGTGTATGCCAGATTGTCCTGGTATGTACCCTCAGAACAAACCAAGAAACCAACATAAGCTTTGTTCAGTCTTAAATTAAAGTAAGATATCTATGCACTTTCTGACGAGGGCAAGTTTTTCTACGTTCAAAATGCCATGTCATGTAACTTCGCAGTCTACAAGATTACATGTTGCATATATATATATATATATATGACACTGAAGTGAATTTAAAAGGAATACTAACTCACCAACATACATGGTGCTGCTGAAGCTCCATATATCCAGACAAACATACGCAGTACATTGAAGCTGTTCTCCATAACATCATCCTAAATAGACAAGAAATGTTTGTCCAATGGTAACTTCACAAGAGTTAGATTTATCTGATCCTGACATGCTCCAAATGTAATTTGATAAATATAGACACACCTCATAGTCATACCTACATTTTCAGATAATCATTAGTAAAAGTGGGCCAAATAGAGGGAAAATAGTAGTAATGAATCAACAAACAGTAGTTTGTAAATAACAATAGAATGAATTGTGTATGTGAACTGAAGGATAAACGATTAGTGGAAGTGTGATTCTGACTTGGGGAAAACTATTCCAGTCATCTCAGCAATGGTATCCATAGTTTGGCAAATCTCATGATATCTTATATACGTATTGCCTGTTACATATTGCAAATACCAGCTAAAAACTGTCTAGAAAATACAAGTATATGCTTAACCCTACAATATTCCTAAATATGCACTTTGTTGTTTACATAACTGCTTATGAGTCAAGGGCATGTTCAGCAAGGTACATGGCAAAGACATGGACTTTAGTTAAACTAAAAAGACAATTTTCCTATGACTTAAGGTTTAGAGGAAACTTTCTTATATACCACTATGGTTTTCAACATCACCACGGACTTGGCAAAGGTGGACTTTCTTCACATCCATTGCAGGAACTAATGGACCTTTAAGGTGGGCTAGTTAACAGATAGAAATTATTCTTCTCTTAAATCTGTCAGGATTTTGTAGCTATACTCAGGCTATTCAAAATTGAGAGAAAAATGAGAAAAAAGCTCCTTTGCACCTTCATAGGAGTTGGAAAATCACATTAAACTGCCGTTCAGTTTTGCACATTTCTCAAGTGTTCACAATCAATTTGATATGTGGCCACGAAGGTAAAATGGCCTAACAAAATATAAGCTATAAACCATTTCATCAATCAATGTGTTTAAGCTAATAGTGGAGGCAATTGACAGCATATACTCACAGGTCATCTGCTAACTCAACCAAATACTCTGAAACTGATAGAAACTCCATATGTAGCTCATTAACCTTAAAAATAATAGACAACTATATTAATTAAGAATGAACAAGAAAATCACAAAGCAATCTTCCTATGGATAAACGAAAAAACAGAGTTCTTGACGAATAGTTAATTGACCTATTTGAACACACAAATTTTCCAAGGTGATTGATAGCCCATTCTATTACCATCATATTAACACATTATGTCAAATAAATATTCACTCTAGATTGTTTGAAGACCAAGGACTAAATTGCCATTCCGAGCTGGGGTTTTAGTCCCCAGTCGAAATGAAACAATTTTGTGTCATTTCGTCTTGTGTCAGCAAATGGTTCTGGTCACTTCGACAAGTAGGAGAGTAAAGAAAAAGACAAGAAAGAAGGGGAAGAAGAAAAGGAGTGGGAGGAAGTTCACTTACTGAAAAGGTGTCACTGGTGTTGACGAGGGCACAAAATAGGCGAAGAATGAGATTGTGGCTACGAAACAAGGGCTAGGGAGGCCATCCCCATCTTGGAACAATGAGCTTGCGATGAATGGATGAAGGATGGACTCATAGCTTGCTTGTGGATGAACTTGTAGATGATGAATGAACTTGGATATTGTGAACAAGCTCGAAATGGCAAATGAACTCATGGGCAAACTCTTAAATGGTGTCTAAACTCGCAAATGGCAAATGAACCTGCAGATCATGGATAAACTAATGGACGAATTTGTGGATGGTGAATGAACTCATAAAGAGCAGATGATCTCACGGACGATGGATGAATTGGCAAACAAACTTGCAGATGAAGGATAAGCTTAGGAGGAAGTATCCCTCACATACCGAGGATTTTGGATCCTCTTGTGTGATGATCGGTAAGCGGAACAAAATGATTTGCACATACTGACAGGTATAAAATGAATTTGAAACATCATGAAGACATTATAATAGTAATGAACTATTCAACACCCATCTACTTATTTCACAACTAAAGCAACCAAACTAATCAGAATTTGTAGCAAAAGACAAACACCATTCAAGTTATTGAACTATGGTAAGATAGGTTAGCTTAAAGCTTCAATATCTTGGAATATCTCAAATTATGGTAAGGCAGTATTACCATGTTAAAAAGCTCAATCCAATTCAAAATGCTAAGGTGCTTACATGGGAGACCTCTTAAAATTAAAGAATGTTTATAAGAATCCTCATCTGGAAAATGTTAATTAAGAGGTAGAGTTTTATCCACTCCTCACTACCCAATCTCTTTAACAGACCTCTCCTTGTGAGTAAATGAATATTGGGAAAAGGAAGAATAAAAAATGCTGAATGTATACCTTTTGTGTGGTAGTAAATGACTGGCACAAATTCTAAATTCAAAATGTTAATCATTTAAACCAAAAATGCAAATTTGAAACAACAAGATTAATTATGTCATCAGATGTAGACTTGTGATAATGTATACCTGTTCACCTCTTAATTGGTACAGTAACAGATTGAGAACTCTGTAATCAAATGATTTTAGATGAATGGCTTTCAGAACATCTTCAACTAGTATCTGGCAGAAAAATACATTAGGCATTACATGTCAGGTTAATGTTGGTGAATACTCAAACAAAAAAGGAGACTAACAGATGTCATTCAAATTATAATGTCATTCAAGCTATGATCTCATGCATGATTCAAGTTTCTTAAATTTTTACAAGTTATAATTGCATGGTCTAAGATAACAAAAAAGGTAACTCTACTATTAGCAATAAAGCAAGATAAATCCAGCCTTCTCATTGTAAGTACAAGCATGGAAGTAAATTGATTTTTTAAACTGATGCCAGTTCCTTTGTCATAACAAACTTTATTGTATCATGCTGTTATTTCAAAGAATGACAAACTCATCTTTAAAGTGTTCATGCTTTGAGATAATTACGAGGATTCGTATTCCTGCCTAAGAAATTATCAAATTGACAATTTCGAATGTTTGGTCTGTAAAATTTTGTATGACTAGTCTATTATGGTGATTATAAAGGGATCAGCTAAATGAACAGAGATGGCTGTATGAAAAAGAGATAAAGAAAGACTACCCTATTAACAGAGTCAGTAGGGCACAAGAAAAGGCAATAAAGAAGAGAATTAGTGAAAACAAGAGGAGAAAGAGGACGAAATATAAAAAGGCAAAACTGAAAATGGAAATAAAAAACAAAAATGGTAGAGCAGTAGGGCACAAGAAAAGACAATGAAGTATGGAAAGCAAGAGGAGAGAGAACTAAATACAAAGGTCAAAACTGAAAATGGAAAAATGAAAACTGTCAGAGATAAAAGTATTATGAATATATATTTTTTAGTCTATTATGGGCTTAGGCTTACATTTATGCAATAGATTCATGGATTCTAGATCTTGAAGAAATAGAATTATTTATTTTTTTAATAACTACCACAATAGTTCTACCTCCCTGTGGTTTGGTGTATAGCTATTATGCTCAAGCAGAAAAACTGCCATTGGTGGGTGAATCCAAAATGCTTCCTATATAGTCATCTCTCCCTAACAAATTATTCTAGTTTTCCATAAGTATAACATGCCAACAATGGATCCATACAATATCCTGACAAATCATAGCATAATATGTTCAATAAGTAATAGATTCCAATCTTCTTTTGTGGCTATACTTCCTTAATCCTAGCAGATAAAGAAGAGACTAGATACAACAATGAGTAACATTGCTCAAACAAAAAAACAATGATTCCAAATTCAAAAAATATATAAATATATTTAAATGATATTTATCTCTTCCATTCTTAGTTTATTTGCCTTTTTTTGTACTACTCATACTATTTCCTTTCTGTGATCACCGTCTGAGCTGCATTTAATGGACAGAACATAGCATACAAAAATAAGGAAAAAAAATATAGGCCATTGATGAACCTTTTTTTTTCTTGGCAATGCATGACAAAGTTTTCTTTCAAGTGACCAGTACTCAAGACCTGAATTAAGCTCTTTTCTTATCCTATAAGAAATTGAAAGAGAATTTTGTCACAAGAACATCAAAATTTGTAATATAAACTCTTGCAACAAAAGCTGCATGATAGAAGGTTTTGAACCTCCCAGTTAGAAGCCCATGAAACTGCAAAACACTACAAAGAGAGTCAAAAGGATCGCCTCTGAAAAAGTTGCTCAAACTGTTTCCCAGTGTACAACCTTTAACCTTCACAGTGAAGCATTTGTTAAATCTGATGTTAGAAGTGAGAAGTTGGAGTTATGAACTAATCTACAACACCTCCAATGAAAACAAGTTTGATGTTCTTGTTGACAATCTTTAGAAAAATTGGTGATGCTATGAACTCTGTTCCTGGTGAAATTACCTTGGATGGTAATTGCAATTCCTTCTCATTCAATGTGTCTAGCTGCAAAGTGATAGACAAAAAGAGTAATCTACTTCATCCTTCCAAATAATTAATGCATACTTCTTTCATGGGATTCAGTATACCTGATATATGTAGCTCTCCGTGAAAGAAAGAAATGGTAAGTACTTGAATATCTCCTTTGGATTGTTGCCATCTAGTCCATGAAACATGAAATAAGACCTGCACTGTAATTTTATAAGGAAATATTTAGAATGCCATGAACCATGGGATGGCTATATATGTTTCAACTTTCAACAAGAATAGAAATGATACCGGTGTTAGTTTAATTCAACACCAGTAGTGAGTCCAACAAGGTGCAATTTCTATGATGATGATATTGATACACTAATACACGTTCATAATATAGCTTGTAACAGAATTTGTCCATAACATTACTGTTCTTAGTGACTAAGGTAAGATTACAAGTCATGTTATAGAGACCAGGACAAGGATTGACTAATCAATTAGTAAGTTTATCTTTAAAACTATTTGTACACAACTTCTCTGATATTTTAGAGATTCCAAATGAGCCATCAAAATAATAGTTCAACCAGATAATTTGTATTGTTGCTCAAGAATTTCAAAATGGTGATACGCAAACAGAAAGCCATGAGTCTCAACTGCATCTCAGTGAGTTAGGTCAACTTCCAAGCTGCATGAACCCTATCTTAAAACACTCACTACATATACACACACAAAAGAGAGAAAAATGCACCAATATGTAGCCCAATCAGGGAATATAATTGGACAAGTAAATTATTTATATAGACAAAGGGGTAACAAATTTAAAATTGTAGACTGTCATTTGACGATGCATGGTCTTCACAGAATGCAAATACCATGTCAAACCAGGCAACCTTTTTTGTGATTATGTTTCAAATGCCTCTTTCATGATAATAGTTTGAAAGGCAAACCAATAACTTAAATTTCACAGCCAGCACAATTAATCAAGACAATATGTACTAGACAAACTGGATTAAACTCATCAAAGATATGCATCGCGAGATCGCGAGGATATATTTCGCAAACACAATAATCAATGTATCTAGTCAACAAATTTCAGGAGCCTCTATAAATAGAAAACATATGGTTTATTTCATTGGTTTCAGTTTGTCTTTTATGTTCATCTCTTCTATTCAAAGAAATTAGATCAAATTTGAGACAAGAATGAAGTTTGGCATTGAAAAGATTGAAGCGTCAAATAACAATGCAAACTAATTTGGTTGCATCGGTATCGAGTTCAAGTTGACAAAAACCTAGCGAGCCTAGTTATAATCTATTAAAACAGAAAATTTCCACAGGTGTGTCTAGCCATCATCAAGCTGTGTAAGTTCTATCACTATCAACTCATCTCTCTCTTTTTTTTTCCTAATTAGAACTTTTAGACGTAGTGGCAGAGTTTAGTTGATAAGATGTGTGCTTTCAATTAGGTAAGTATCTACAACAATCTTTGATTTTTTTTAAAAAAAAGTGACATGTGTCAAGATCTATTGTTCTTTTGTGTTTCTTTGACACAAATAAGAGCATTCAGGAGGGTCATTATATTCAGAAATTATGGCTGTGTATGATTTAGGGAAATTTTCAGTTTTTTCATTTTCTAGAAAATAGATCACAGAAAAATGTGAAAATTTATATCAAATTATCCCTCATGATTTTTGTAAGAAAATAAAAAAAAATCTCGCAATTTTTAAATTTCTATTTATAATTTTATCAATTTTCACATTTTTGCTGTTAACTATTTTCTAGAAAAATGAGAACAGAAACTGGCAAAACCGAAAATTTTCCTAAACCAAAATACAAGATAAGGTTCCCTGACCTTTCCTCTAAAATGGATTTCCTAGACAATGGAACAAAAATCTTTCCCTTACCTTCCAAATAACTCAGTATATAGATGCCAACCCTAAAGTTGTTTGGCTTTGTCATCATCTTCCTATGATTGTTTTTTCTTCATCTTCTAATATATTTTTCTTCATGTTGATAGTTTTCCCCATCACTCACAATGCTTACAGGTTATCCCTTGTGGGCTACATTAGTTTTGTTATAAAGTAGATATTGAAATGTTCTAGCAGCATAACCAATAAAAAGTAGGATGAAGATCAAGGAATTTACAAATAAATGCCTTACAAAGTCCTCTAGGGTAGAATTGGCACGTTTCATTGCATCGAGCCCAATCATAGGAGTTTCTTCAAATTTTGATTCTTGAGCATCCAAACTTTTTTGAAGAGAAGGCTGCAATGGAAGTTCAGTATCAATCTGTTGGCAATCTGCACAATCAAATATTAAATGACGGAGAAATTCTTGCAACTGAAAATGATTCCAAAGCCTACGTCAACAATATTTAAATGTGTCCTCCGGTAAAAGGTCATTCTTATTGTATTCATAAACTCAAAAAGTAAAAGTTCAAGTACAATGTTCTAATTTAGACATTTGCTCCCCAAAAAACACTGATATAAATAACAAGATTCAACATAAAGGTTTGCATGATATAACAAATAACCTCAAGACTCAACATATTCAATCAAAGTCAACTCAATCATAAATGGATTTCAAGCACCATCAAAAGACTATTAAATAGACATTTATCACCTTTTGTTATGGACATCGAAAATTGAAATAACAATGTTAAGGCTAAAAAGGAGGCATATCTCAATCTTATTGAATAGAACCACACCATTTAATAATTAAAAATCACACAAAAATTCAGTAATAATCTGACACATTAGTATGCTTCAGTTTATCAAAAGGCCACCTTAACATCTGGTATATTGGGGTAAAACATAAGCACATACACGCAACAAAATAATTCCAAGGATATTGATCAAAGTTGGTGTTTTCACAAGGAGTCACTAAAAAACAAGTAACCAATCAAAGCAAAGGAGAAACTTTAATAAATTCAGATTTGGTGAAAAATAATAGCAACAAGAGCTGTTAAATTTCTGAATGTATCAGACGTTTGTCTTCTTGTACCTTCTTCATTAGCAAAGAGAAAAGCTTCATCAAGAATCTTGGGTGAAATCTGCAGAAACGAAAAGGAGAAGCTCATTTAGGATAGTGGAAAACGAATATAAGAAAAACCTGAATCTTAGAATGAAGGAAATGCAACCTTTGGTAAGAACTCAGAAATTATTTTGAGTTTTGCATCCATGGTGACAATTCCGCATGGCTTTACCTGCATTAAACTCTTTAGCATGTCCATAACATACTACTACAATTAGCATGAACGACTGAGAATGTAGAAAACTATGAGCATATCGTCTTCGTCAATTGTATCAGCAGTGTTATTCCCACCAGAATTCCATGCCTCTTTTTTTTATGATGCCAAACTGACCATATTAAAGGAAAGATGTTTTCTTCAGGTAAATATATTCTGCAATTCTAGTTATCAAAGTAAGAAAAACAACATCGACTATAGAAATTATAGAGGGCCAAAGTAACTGGGATTAATTAAATTATTTTTTTTTAAAAAAAAATTGTGGAGACAAGTGGCTGGAAAACATAAAATCTCTCAACAATTTGTCTTCACTCCATAGGTACAAGTGGGGGAAAATATCATAAAAATCCGTTCACACGTGCTCGAAGCCCAGCACACTAAACAGCCTCAGCTTGTATTCATACAATGGCAAGTCACTTTTTTCAAATAATGTATCATGTGTTTCCAACCACTGGTTCAGATGAACCAGACGATTCACCGCAGGTTTTTTCGTCTCACAGAGACTCAAAATAAGCACGCAAACAAACGAAGGGGGCGAAACTAAAGGAGGGAATCAAATGTCGAGGTACCAACCACGAAGAAAATGAAATCGGCGAGGAAGCGATCAGCGTCTGCGTGACCGGAGGAGATGCCTCGTCCCTCCATCAAAGACAGAAGGCTTTGCACCCTTTCCAGCTTTCGCAAGGCTTCCATTTCCCTATTCCCTCTTCTTCCCTTCGACGCTTCCACCCCGATCGACTGAGAGTTCTTCTCTCTCCCACCCACCTGGGAACGATCTATAGCCTATAGGTCCTCACCCGAATGAGGGCCAATGGGCTTGGGCCACTTTCCGTGGGTGCCGGCAGAATGACAAATGTCCGTTCAAAGACCCAAATACGTTTTAATTTTTTTTTACCCTGATATTTTTCTCTTTTTAAAAATATCTGTTTAAAAAATAAAATATAACAACGGCAAATTACCTTTAAATCTCTAACCAACTTCAACTTACCCTTTTTCTTCATTTTATATTTCGACTCATTTTAATTCTCCTAGACTACTTTTAGCGAACTTCCTCTCCAACTTTCACCCTAAACCATAGGTGACCAATCGTCTAGAGCCTTTCCTTTGACGTTGAAGGTAAAAATCAGAAAAGTGGTAGAACCCGACTTTCACCTTCAAATGTAGAACTTAAAGCTTCGAGTGCACAACCCTGACATTCACCTTCAATTAAAGAATCATCGACGAATGGTGAGTTTGAAGAAGTAAGAAGGTGGTAATTGGAACAACCAAAGGACTGCTAACGTGAAGAAGAAGTTTGCATTGTATTTTAAAGACAGAAATAGACAAATTCGAGTAAAGGTAAGTTATGTTTTTGCGCCCTAAATTTCGATTGATTTATTATTCTTGTATGAGATTATTATTTGTGTTTGTTTCTGTAAAATGATGTGAAAAATTGAGGCTTTAGCTCATGGGTGTTGTCGATTTTGTTAAATTGAATAAAATTATGTTACAGTGGTCGAATTGTAATTTTATGAATGAATTTATATTGCATATTCTTCAATTTAAAGAATGAATATGTGAGTTTTTTTTAGTGATTATCAATAAACTGAGTAATATACCCAAGTTAAGCACTTTAATGCCCCAAAAATTTTAGGGTGTGTACTTTATAATATGAATGGGTAAATTATTCAATTTTTTTGTTTCAATTCTACTAGCTTAAATAAAATTAGTTTTGGTATTTAAACTGCAATTTTAGGACTGTGTTTGTGTTTTATGATCTTCTTCAA
>JBBPFP010000060.1:5068220-5081415 GCA_037974795.1 Kaempferia galanga | reverse complement strand
GTCTTTCTTGCGCTTTGCCCTCTCTCTTGTCTTCTGCACCTGGACTTCTTTCACCAATTTCTTTGCTTCCCTTGCTTTCTTCCTCTCTTCTACTTCCCCAATCTTCTTTTTCTCTGCCAAAAGCTTGCTTTTCGCCTTTAACATGTGAGAGTCGCTTTTCACCATCTCTGCATAGTAGTCGAGAGAGCGACGGGAGGAGGGAGGGCTGAGCAGGGATGGGCAGCGGAGATGTGGAGTTGCAGCCTCGCAGGCTCGGAGACGGGAGGACAGGCCGAGATTCGACGACGTGAGGAGGGAGGGTCGAGCAAGGCGGACCGGGATAGTAGAGTCGCGAGCGGTTAGAGAAAGAGGAGATTAGGGATTTCACGATGGGGTATGCAGTGCGGGCAAAATGGGCAGAAACCAAAGTTGTTTATCTAAACTCACCTCTTCTGTGTGTTTACGAGAGCAAGAATCCAGGGGTTTAGAGTGTTGAAAGTCATGTTTAGCTAAACACTAGTGTTTGAGAAAACAATCCTATCAAACAATAATGTAAATTTAAATATCAGTGTTTAGAGCTCTAAACACCCCTACCAAACGCGACATAAGTAAGACATACTGCCAAATTGCTAGGGCATTGATTCTCTGCAAGGTCTTTACATGTGAGGCTTATTGGAAGAAGCTACAAAAGAAGAATCTAGAAAGAAAAACACAAGCTAACCTATCTCTCCAACCTAATACCCCTTTTAACAACCCAAAACAAATTAGAATTATCCAAATCAACCTCTAAATCTCTCCTACTCATTCACAAGCTCTAAAATAACCAAAATAAGACACTGATTTTAGAAAAATATCCCATAAACACAAAAATCCACTAATTTTTTTTTTACAAAACACCTCACAAACACAAAAATCCAAAAAAAAAAAACCACGAAAAAATTGGTAAAAAAAATAAATCCACGAAAAACAAGAAATTTTCACAAAATAAACAGATTTTTCCCCCTCGTTTTACTTTCTGACTCCCGGCACTATATTCGTTGAGGTCCCACATTTCCCGCCCTTGTTAATTCATGACTGTTTTTCTCCTCCTCTCCTTAGGGTTTCAGGCGCAACCATCATCACCGTAGCACACTCTGATGGATGCCCTAATTCCAGATGTTTCCCGGCTGCTCAACGACACTTTGAGCCCCGACAAGGCCGTCCTCGCCTCTACTACTGATGCTCTGGACCAGCTCTCGGCCCTTCCCCACTTTTCCCTCTCCCTTCTCGCCGTCGCCACAGGTTGTTCCTTGTGTCTCTTGAGCTATAATTTATTCTACTAGCATTGCCTCTGGAATATGTTTTTGTTGGCTGTTGATATTTTTTCTTCTGCTCTTCAATTATGTAGGCGGTGAAAGCCAAGGGCTAAGATTAGCAGCGGCTGCTTATCTGAAAAATTTCATCCGGCGTTCCACGGATGCTAAACAGTCGTTTTTTGAAAGCCACACGTTTAGGAACCAGCTAGCTCAAGCAACGCTTCGAGCAGAACCTGCAGTTTTGAAAGTTCTAGTTGACGCAGTAAGTCTTCTTTATTTTCTCACTGTTTTTTTGTGGTAGTGTCTTAAGTCATCCTCAGCGATCAGAATCCACATTTTAGGGATTCAAGTTTGTTGAGCTGGACTCACTATACTTGCTTAACAGTCATGAGATTCAGTATATTGTCTTGTCATACGTGGACAGATTTGTTGTTACCGCCCATGCCAAAAGATGGTACAACACGCTTGTGATTTATTCAGTTTGAGCACAGTTAATCCTTAGTTATGTTCTTGTCATGCAGCTTCGTTGGATTGTCCTAAAGGACTTTGTGAAGGACTACTCTTGGCCTGAACTTGTGCCCAATCTAAGAACAGCAATACAAAATAGCAATCTCATAATCCAGGGCAGGACTTCTGAGTGGAGTACCATCAATGCACTGACAGTGCTCCAAACAGTTCTTAGACAATTTCAGGTTTCTCTTTTACATTGCGGAGTTATTTCATTATTGTAATCTGTAGATGCTATTCATTTTGGATGATTTTTTTTTTAAGATGGTGCACAAGAAATTCTTAGCTCTTTTCATATGAATTATAGTATTCTTTAGATATTTAAATTTAGAAGCATGATTCAAAGAAATGTTTGCTTTTGCCTTTTTAGTTTGTTGCTCAATTAAACATTTTTCTTTCTAGAATGACTTACTGTTTATTTTTGATTAAACATCATCATTCTTGAATTCAACATGCTTGTTTCCCCCCTGAATTTGGCTTCTGTATTGTCTGATTGAGTACTTGTTCTTATACAGTATTTTCTTAATCCAAAAGTTCAAAATGAACCAGTACCTGTTCAGTTGGAGATAATAGCAAAGGACATTCTTGTACCTTTGCAAGCCACATTTCACGGTTTTGTTGACAAGGTTTTATTGGTTGTTCATCACACATCTTTCATATTTCACGAGTTCACTTGATGATGACTATATCTTCCTTTATCACAGGTATTATCACCTCAAAATTCATGCCATGATCAACTTCAGAAAGAGTTAGAGCAAAGCATTCTTATTATATGCAAGTGTCTGTACTTTAGTGTAAGGTTTCAATATTCATTAATACTTTGGTTTTTGTATCGTTTCTATTCATTGAGCTATCTTTGTGCATTGTGATTGTAGCCCAAGAAGTTCCATAAATATCATATGCTGGCATTCTATTTTCTATATAATATTCGATGTTATTTGAATGACAGGTTCATGGCTTACATATCTAATAGATAGTTGGTCATGAAAGGTTTTGAAGTTTATCACCTTACAGTTATCCGATGCAAATTCAGTTTTGGCAGTATATAAACTCTTTATTCTAATGTCAGAAGTTGATTTATATTTTTGTTGATAATCCAAAGCTCAAAGTTCACTAGGGACACATGATATCTCACTATTTCTTCCTGAGATTGCTACATAAGCCACCTTGGACATTGGAGTAACTCACTAGTAGATTGGGCATCAACAGAGATGTCAACATATTTTTCTTCTACCTTCTAGTGTGGTTGTGGTGGTGGCCATGCAACTTTTATACTTAAATATGCGTTTAAGACGTGCTATCTGTCACCACTTTTCTTTGATTAAGGATGAATTTGACTTACTTTGGCTACGATTACTTTATTGAGCCTGTTTCTTGTCAGTATTCTTTATTTTTCTTCATATATTGAGACTTTTTGATACTATTCACCATCCTATATCCTTGTATATGGATTTTGATATACTATCTGACTAGTGAGCTTTTATTTAAATGATAAGGTGTAATAAAAGTTCTTGTAAACATGGTATGCACTATTCATTTTTTTAATATGTATTAGAGTTCCCTCCTAAATTACTCAGTAGATATATGGTCCAATATGTAAAGGTTCTTGATGACCTATTTCTCAGTTGTGCTTGAATGTTCACTTTTGGTTGCCTCAAAAGCTTAAATTGCCATTAAATGATCCAATTTCTGTGATAATACAACATTTTTATGAAAAATACGAGAAGTAAACTTGAAACATGAAACCCAAAGAAGAAAGAATATGCAATGAAAAGTGGAATATGTATGAATAAAGAGGTGATAGATGAGTAATCAACTGAGAGAAATACATCCTAGTGATCCAGGAATTGAACTCATGGCCTGTGCCATGTGACATATTTAATTGGATAACCATTCATCCAAAAGAACATACACAAGGGATATTCGATTGGATAAGTAGATAATCACTTATCCCAAAGCTTCAACTATTAGAATATCTGATTAGATGACCACTTAAGCTGAAACCCAAATGGCTCTATATCCATGTGCATTGTCAACACATTTCATGAGTACCTACAATATAATATTTTCTTGTATTGGCTCCTCTTCTTGTTTTCTTTATTGAATACTGTTGGTTCAGGTTATCTTAAGTTGCATATATTCCAGTTGCTAAGATGTATCATTTGAAATCCAAGCAAAGGTTTAGGTTTTATGGTGCTAGCTTTAGCCTTTGTATATATGACTAAGCTTCTTAATGTTTTTCTACTGAGCATAAAGTAATCAATTATCAACTGTTAGAGACAGACAAATAGTTTTTGAAAATTGTGATTCAAGTGTCTGACATTCAAGGTAGATTGTGGCTATTCTGGTTAAGGTTTCTGGAAGTTGCTAGATAAATAGGTAGTATGTCTGCTTTCAGAGTAATGCGCGTGCTAATGTTTCTGCTTGATTACCTTGGTTGTTCTTTCTGCATTGAAACATACTATAATTTATAAGTTCAACTGATTTTCTGTTTTAATTCCAGACTTCTATTATGCTGTTGCTACTTTAATTCAGAACAAGTTTTACTGGAAAAATCTGTTTTGTAACAGTTATAAAATTTATGTTTTTTTCTTCTTCTATTTTTTAAATTTAATATACTACCATACTCATTATTTTATGCTATTTGAGTTTTAAGTATTAAATTTTACAGATGAGGTCATACATTCCATCTGAACTGGGTCCTATTTTGCCTTCTTTCTGTCTTGACTTATTCCGGATACTGGACATGTTGAGTTTAGATAGTGCTTCTGAAGATGGATCTTTACTATTGCTTAAGATTGCAAAGAGGAGTTTGATATTTTTTTCTGGGTTAGTGATCCGCCATCGGAAACATGTTGACAGGTGACCCCTCAATGGCACATCATTTTTATGATTCACGAACATATTATACCTTCTTTCCTTTCCCAGGTTGATACCTAGTATAGTGGACAGTTCATTCAAAGTAGCTAAGCAGAGTGCTTATGTAAGTGTAAGTTTCTCTTCCTCATTCTTTTCCTATAATTCTGTGTCTTCTTCACTTAATCCTGAAAATCTGTGGAACTGCAGAACTTTGGTTACTTATCGGAGCGGATTATCTCTTTGGCATTTGATGTCATTTCACATGTATTAGAAACAGGCCCCGTTAGTGCATGCTGTTTCCTATCAGTTTTGAACTTTTACTAGAATGGTAATTTTTGATATAATCATAGTATAGGAATTGTTTCCACTGCTGCATATGATGCTACTCAAAATCTTACTTTTAATATCTGTTAGTCATGTGTCAAGAAAGCTTAGCAATGTATCCTCTTGGGAGCTGGAAAAGAGGCCTAAGCTACTTTCTTTTTGTGATTCAATGGTCTTTTAGTTTTTTCTTCCAGAAAATTTTCATTTAATAACTTGTCTAACCTTTTTACAGGGATGGAGATTTGTTTCACCCCATTTTTCTTCACTTCTTGATAGTGCAGTGTTTCCAGCGTTAGCTTTGAACCAGAAGGTATTTATGGAATATAATATCATTCTCATGCCCTCTTCAATAAGACTGTATATTGTTTTCATGCTGATAAAAATATATTAGTTGTTTGTGTGAGTTGTCTTTTAAGACAAGATGAACAACATTTTGATGGTCTCAAAATAGCTGCCTGATGACTAGCTGGCAAAGTGTTCTCTTATTAGGCTAATGATACTTGATTGGGAGACAATTGGGTGAACATTGAAGTGTTCCTTTGTATAAGGTTAAACAATCTTGGTAAATATCAATATGCCTTAGGCTTAGGTGCATGCCAATTGGAGCAGAAATTTCTGTTTGGTGCTATTTTTCCTAGTTTTTCCTTGGATTTTCTGGTATACTATATATATGACAGCAATGCGTAAACACGAATGCCTAAAATGAATGCAAGATAATTGGTATCTGATTAACGTTAAACTTTTCCTTGAGTGTTATATAACATGTATGCAAGTGTAAACTAGTTTCTCTGAGTATTTTGTTCTAATCATGTTTTCTAATTTGAAGGATATCGTGGAATGGGAAGAGGATACTGAAGAGTATATTAGGAAGAATCTCCCATCTGACATTGTATGATTATTTAGCTAAAATTCACAAGATTGTGTAATTTGTTCTTTGTGATGATGTCATTGATGTAGTATTGCAGGATGAAATTTCAGGATGGTCTGAAGATCTATTTACTGCTAGGAAAAGTGCCATTAATTTGCTTGGTACCATTGCAATGTCAAAGGTAAATTTTTAGATATTTTTCCTGTAAATTTTCTGTACCACTTTTCACTTAGGATAGTATAGTACTTTCTATATAATTGGATTTAGCAATATGAATATGGAAGAAGTTGATCACTCAAAGTGCAAGTTTACTTAGCAATTAATTCTAGTTCGTATGTATCTTCTTTTAAGATGTCATACATTGTTCTTATATCACTGATTATTCTATCCCTATTTCTTTTGCAATACCATTATTATGGTTAGACAAGACATATTGTTATGGCTTCTAGGAAAATTTTATCCACTGGTCAGAAGATGAAGGGGAGCCGTAAAGTTGTTGCTATGTGACCTGGTGGGGAGTTACGAAAATAACCTCTTGCAACATAGGGTAAGATTGCGTACAATAAATTCAATGTGGTCCGACCTTCCCCGACCCTTTATTGACGGGTGCATTTTGCACCAGGTTGCCACTAACTGGTAATCAGAAGAGGACCTGAAAATCAAATTGTTTACATTAATGGAAGAAAATAAATAACTTAGTGAAGGATCAGCCATCCCATCTCTTTGAAGTTAGGTTTTCTGTGGGCAGAATGATGATTGTGATTTACTTGTAAGCTGAGGATATTAAACAAGTAGTTTTTTTTCTTTTTTTTTTCTGTCAATTATATTTAATACTTTGCCTCTTTGCCCTACATCAATTTAGTATATATCATTTTGCTCAATGGTTTATGGCTACTTATGTAACTTCTATTTGGAATGTGTGAACTTGTTAAATTTAAAATAATAATTCTCTTGGTGATCTAGTATTTTACTGATTGATTGCTTTATTTACAAGCTAACGTAAGTATGGTTAAGTTTTATTGTTTTAGAAAGCCTAAACGAAACATACAGAATTAAGTACCACATTACATAACTTTTAAAACTTAAACAGATAAATATCTACATATTTAGTTTAATTGTGGTACGAATCAAAGAATAAACATAACTATACCAATCAGTTTAATTGTGTTTGATTTATCTTTTGTTTCTGAAACAGTATCATATAATTTAGTTAGTTCTTCATGACTGTCAAACTGCTCTTGTTCCTTGATGCTTATATCATTATGCTGGAGGCATTGATGATTATAATATGTATCTCACAGAATTTTCCATTAGTGTGTCATTTTCTTGAATCTGCCTCCCTTTCATACTTTGCACCACACCATAGCTATGGCGCCCTATTGTTTTTTTCCCCATGTTCATCAACATAATTAATCAACATGAATTATTTGAGAAGTCCAGTTGAGACCTTAGTTGCCCTATCTATTCCCCCACTTATTTTAAGATATGAACCTAAACAATATTTATTGAGTTATGCTATTCAAGTCCTGACTATGGTTAATTCTCATTTACATTTTTTTGGTGCTTATGTTGGTTACAAAGACATTTTTTTTTCACGCATAGATGTTGCATAGTTAAATTTTAGTAATTTATGGAAATGATACATTTTGACCGCACCGTCTGATATGCTACAATGTTTCAAACTATGTAATCAATTGTGAGTTTGAGTTTTCTTAGAACTGTATACTTGTGATTGATTAATATGCTTAGTTTGATGTATATGATAGTCATTGTTTATGTTTATTTCAATTTGACTATTAATTTCATACGTTTAATTATGCCGACATCTTGCTTTTGTAGATTGTATATGATATATGCAGGGTTGACTTCTTGTCACCTTAACATGTCCTTTAGAACTTTAATTTCTATCTCCTCTAAGAGTCCTTCTAAAGTTACTTAGCATTCTCCATCTGAATTCTTTGATTTGATCAACGATCTCTTACTAAGAAAATGTAATTTAGAGATTATAATAAGAATGAGGCCTTTGACTTTTCTTAGCTCTCGAAGCTTATGCCCTCTTTACTCTTAGGTGTGGATGAGAGAAAAGATGGATTACACACAAGTTGACACAGTTTCCTCTATTTACTTATTAAAAAATTAATCCACAAACATTCGAAATTTGTCTACTAATTGATTTTGACTCATTTTTTCGTTCATCCAATATTGGTGGAATCAATTTTTTGCCTTCCAATGAAGATCCCACTTGAAATTTAATGAGGCGACATTGCCATAAGGCCGCGAACTCAAGGTCGTGGTGTCTCTAAGAGGTTGTTGTCGTGAGTTCACGTCCTTGCGGTGAGGTGTGAAGTAGAGGCCTTGCTACGAAGAGGTTGTGGCAACTGAGGTTCACTATTCATCATGGGCATGAGGATTTCTTTCCCTTTTTTGTTTAGTCATTTACTTTCATTGTCGTCTTTTCTCCACTTTTCTCTTTCCTTTCGCTAAGGATATTTTTGGTCATTGTTCCTTGTCTTAGATATGTGCCTCGAATATAGTATCAATAAAAAAAGAAAATGTGCATGACTTCTAGGATCAAATGAGGGAAGTTAAGGTAAAGTATCTTTAATGAGAAGGTAGGACTAGGAGCACAAGTATTATGAGAAATAAATGACAACTTAAATACAACATAGGATAAGATGACATTAAATTTGAAAACAATGGCTAAGAGCATACTCGGTGAATCAAAAGAATAGACACACTAAATAAAGAATATTGGTGTTGGAACGACGAAGTACAAGAGAAACTAAAGAGAAAACAATAACGTATAAGTTACTTACACTTGTATGAACGAAGGAAACTTTAAAAGTATACAGTAGCTAAGAAGGGAGTAAGTGGAGTCAAGAATGAAGTTTTCAAATGCTTGCATCTTAATACAAAAATGGGGAAAGGGACATCTATAAAATAGTAAAGTAAGAGAAAGGAAAATAAAGGATCTTACTCAAATATGATGCATTAAAGATGAATACAATAGGATATTAATGAAGGATGGGAAATAAAGGAGCGATGAAGGAGATATTTTTATTAATTTTTTAATGAATGTTTAGATCTAGGTTTAGTGACATATGAGGTTCTTCTAATATTCCCAATGTTTAGATACTAGGTTTAGTGACATAAAGAAGTTCTACTTCCCTTCATTTAATTCATAGTGATATTCACTATGAGGTCCTAATATTCGCAATGTTTCTCGGCTCGATGGGGTTTCTCATTAATTGATGAATGCACTCGGGTTACATGGGTGTTTCTCCTCAAATAAAAATATGATGTCAACATTATTATTCCTAATTTCCACTCAATGATTCAAAAATCAATTGGGAGTAAAAATCAAAAGCTTTAGAACTAATAACGCTAGAGATTTACTTCAATCAAATTTTGTCCTATTTTTAATCTAATGGGATTGTTCATCATTTGTCTTGGTTTATACAAGTCAACAGAATAGAATATCAGAAAGGAAAAATGGACATTTACTTAACACTATTCGTGCTATTCTTTTTCGAACAACGTCCCTAAATCCTATTGAGGAGAGACTATCCTTAATGCCACATACATGATAAACAAACTTCCCTCACATGCCCTAGATAATAAGAGTCCCATGCAACTCCTCAATGATTTTTATCCGTATTTTCGAACCACAAATGGACTTTCTCCTAGATTTTTGGATGCATTGCTTTTGTCCATATCCATAGTCCATTTAGAGGTAAACTACACCTCGTGCCATTAAATGTGTCTTCCTTGGATACTTATCCACTCAAAAAGGAAATAAGTATTACCACCCTTCATCTCAAAAATTTTACATCTCGGCCGATGTTACCTTCTATGAACATACCTTATTCTTCTCTAAGTCCTAGCCTCAGGGGGAGATTTCAGTGACAAAAGATAGCACTTGTGAGTCATTTAAGCCCCTTAACACTCTGAATTTTCCTTTACTCAAGTTCGTATCGAATCACCTTTTATTCCTATTCCATCTAGTGAGTCTCCTCCTAGTGTCCCTTATAATACTTCAAGTATCCCTCAAGTTTATTCCAGGAGAAAGGCCGCTCCATAAGCGATACAAGTCTAAAAACCTCAACCACAAACCTTCGACCCTGGGTCATGGTAAGTTGTGGCCCACCTTTACAATCTACTAAATCATCCACTAACCTAATAGATAAATTTGACCTTCCCATTGCTATTAGAAAAGGTACTAGAGAATGCACCAAACACCCTCTCTATCCTCTATCTCACTATGTTTATCTAAAACATCTATCACCAGCCCACAAAAGATTCATTGTGAGTCTAAATACCATGACTATTCTTAATACTATTTCTGAGGCATTGTCAAAGGGGAATGGAGGGATGTCGTGCAGGATGAAATGAATGCATTAGAAAAGAATAAGACATGGGAGGCGGTTGAGAAGCCAAAGGGGAAGAACATTGTTGATTGTGAGTGGATTTTCACACTAAAATACAAAGCAGATGCTCTCTTAAGAGATATAAAGCAAGATTAGTGGCAAAAGGTTGTATTCAAGACTTATGGGGTAGATTATTAGGAGACCTTTGCTCCAGTTGAAAAAATGAATACTGTCAGACTTCTACTGTATTTGGTTGCACACTTTAAGCAACTTCTACGATATAATGTGAAGAATGCATTTCTCCATGGAGAATTAGATGAAGAAATTTATATAAACCCCCCACCAGGATTTGAAGGGGATAGTGGTAATAGAGTATGTAAACTCTTTATGGTCTAGAAACTCTTTATGGTCTAAAACAATCTCCTAGGGCATGGTTTGGAAGATTTACAAAAGTCATAAAGAAATCTGGGTATAACCAAAGCCAAGGGGACCATAATCTTTTTGTTAAGCACATTAACTCTTCTAGTCTATTAGATGATATCGTTGTAATGGGAAATGATGAAAAGGAAAAATATGATCTAAAGTAGTAATTAATAGAGGATTTTAAAATAAAGGAACTGGGCAAACTGAAGTACTTCCTTGGTATTGAAGTAACATACTCTAGCAAAGGAATATTTATTTCTCAGGAAAAGTATGTGACTGATTTGTTAGTTGAAATAGGGAAGATTGGGTGTATGTTGATTTATAGTCCAATGAATCCAAATCACAAGATGTGAGAAACTAAGGAAGAATCAACTGTTGACAAAAAAAAATGTATTAGAGGTTGGTTGGTGGCTCATATATCTTGCTCACACTTGTCTAGACATAGCATATGCTGCAAGTGTAATCAGCCAATTCATGCATGGTCCAAGAGAATCTCACCTTCAAGCTGTTTACAGAGTATTACATTATCTGAAAGACACTCCGGGAAAGGGAAATGAGACACTAGCTTTAGAAGCTTACATAGATGCAGACTATGCAGGTACTCTAGTGGATAGAAGATCAACTACAAAATATTGTATTTTCCTAAACGAGTGCGGACTCGTGGCTCGACTCGTACTTGTACTACAGAATTTTAAAAACTTTTTACTTAAAATTTCTTGTACCTCATTGGATCTTTCGAAAACGAGTGCGGACTCGTGGCTCGACTCGTACTCGGACTCGTCTTCTTGATCTGGCTCACTTTCTGGTTCAGGTCCAGTAGCCATTAACACGAGGTAACTGGCTTGTCTTATTTCTTCCAGATCTGAATCTTCTTAGGACGAGCCATCCCAAGTAGCTTGGAGTGCTTTCTTCTTTCCTTGTCTTTTTAGATTTGTTTACCTTCTCACTCGGACATTCATGCGTGAAGTGTCCCTTTTTGTTGCATCCAAAGCAAGTAACGTTGGCTTTGGGGTCGCTGGGTGTTGACTTGATCATTTTCTGTAGGTCCTTCTTTGTGAAGTTTCTTTTCTTCTTGGTGAACATTTTTCTTACCAAGTTCACCAGTTGTTCCTTTTCGCCTAACTCCATGTCGGATTCTGTTTCTAGTTCTGTTTTGACTTGAGTTCGTTCCTTAGCCTCCTTTGAAGTACCTACAAGAAAAGTGATACCTTTCTCGAACTGTTTGGAGTTAATTTGTTCGTGTAATTCTAACTCACAAAAAAGTTCATCTAGTTTTAATTTTGACAGATCGAAACTTTGTAGGCATCTATGATTGATGCTCACAAAATGTTTCGAGGAAAGGCATTCAAAACATACCTTATTATATCCCGATTCTCTAGATGATGCCCAATTAGTTGGAGTCCATTGAGGATGTCTTTGATCCTTGCATGCAGCTGAGTTGTTGTTTCTCATTCCTGCATTTTAATGTTAAAAAGTGAATTTAATAGAAGATCTCGTCTTGTTACCTTTGCATCATTGGTTCCTTCGTACAATTCAAAAGTTCTTTTGCATTGTCAAACGGTCCAACTCTACTAAGCTCCTCTTTTGTTAGTTCATATTGAATGATGTTGTTGAGAGCTTTGTTGTCCGTTTGTGCCTTCCTTTTTTGTTCTGCATTCCATTCTTCTAGCTTCAGGGGTATCTTCATCGCTTCATCCAGCCGGAAGTTTGTATCCTTGTTGAATCGAGAACCATTGCTCGATGTCAGTTTTCAGGTAAACCTCCATTCTCCTCTTCGAGTAGGAGAAGTCCTCTCCATTGAAATTGGAGGACAAGCAGTACTATAGCCTTCTAATTGGGCCATTCACTTAACCTGAAAATGGATAAAGAGAAATCTATTCCAAGACTTGGTCTTAGGGTGAGTAGTGTGGAAAGAGAGAGAAATAGATTTAAGCTTGAGTGGTGTTGCACCGACTTCAAACAATTTGTAAAAACTCCGATACGGAAAAAAAATATTCTTGTTTGAAAAGATAATTAAAATATTTAAGAAGAGAGAAAAAAATAAAATAAAATAGCCCCGCCTACTTGGTTGGTGGTTGCACCAACTCAGAGCAAAACCTTGCTCTAATACCACTTATAGGACCGTAGAGACGCTAAAGGGGAGGTTGAATAGCGTCGTTTCGCTTTTTCTCAAAATAAAATAACAAGTACACAGCGGGAATAGAAGAACAAGGAAAATAACAATACACAATTAGTTTTTTACTTCGTTCGGAGCCTTTGTCGACTCGTACTCGAAGGCCCACGGTTCTTCAAACCGTATCGCTAGGAAATCACTATAATCTTGGAAGTATTACAAAAATAAGTACAATATTTACAAAAGTAAAATTATACTGACAATAAAGAAATTCTGAATCTTACGCGTGGTTGTCGGAGTAGCTTTTCAGCGTCGTAGAGGTGTTTTCTGACCGGAGCGCAGGAGGAAAGCTTTCTTGAATTGATGTTCTACATCTACTGCTTAAGACCCTTTATAAAGGCCCATTTCGAGCGCCCGGACCTACTCCGGGCACCCCCAGTTTGATGATGTAGTGCGCTCT
>JBBPFP010000060.1:4976453-5000246 GCA_037974795.1 Kaempferia galanga | reverse complement strand
TGAACATGAGTTTTATTGTCTACATTATTTGTTTCATATATTTTGTTCTACTAATTAATTATTATACAGATAGATATGTGCAATACTTGTTTTACTTGATTATCTATCTTCATTATATCTTCCGAGGAAAACTTTTTCACATCTCCATTTTTATACACTGGCTAGTTATGTAGCCATTGTTTTACTGATTTTATTGTTAAGTTATACATTGACCATTGTAAATATTTTCCCTTTTGAATTGATTAAAGTGCTTTCTTTACCAGAATTCTGTACAGAATTCTTTAGAATGTTTTACTGATTTTTATGATTAAAGTTCCTAACATGATCCTTCCACACTAGGTTGCAATAAGAGAGATATGCCATGGAGCAGAGGACTTGGTAAAAAGGTGCGGAAAGCAGAAAATGATTGAAGCTATCAAGTTACCTCCAAATGATCTTTATAGGCATGTTGAAGTATGAACTCTCTCCTACCTTACTTTCCATTGATTCATTGAGACAACTTTCCTAGAGAATGATTGAAAGTTTGTGGTGAAATTTACTTTTTTGAGTGAATATCAACATAGGATTACACTTGCATTGGTAGCTTGCTACTGTGTTTCTTGTGTCGGCCGAAACTATGATAGTATAATGGCTTTTGTGTATTTTTGTATCAATTGTGATGAAAAGTCACTCTTACCTTCCAGACAAAGATCATTGAATGAGAATGAGATCATTAGATGAGAATCAGGTAGATGGAGATCTAAGCTTCCTTCAAGTCTAGGATTTCTAGATTGTGAGCGGGCATGCGTGGGAGATGAGTACCACCACATGTGGTGGGTGATTGGCTTTGTTATAAGATAGCTTCAACATATACTTTTGTTGTTTGTATTAATTTATAATAATTGATACTAATTTTTAACTTATAACTTAAGTATAATATATATACTTATAAAGTATATTTCTAATGGAATATACATTGATATTACTTATAAGTTATCCATAAATATATATGTTATTATTGGCACTTTTTTATAAGTAAATTATATTGTTAAAATTATAAATTACAACAATTAAATATAACTTATAACTCATGAGTTAATGTGAAAATTATTGAATCTTCCCCTTTATAGCTCCCTCTACCTCTAGGCATTATTCATCACTATAATGTTAGCTTTAATCCTCTAGTGATAATATTTACAATTAGGCGGCCTTTGGTATTTACCTTTGGGTCTCTAGCACTCCCTCTTGAGTTGGCCAAAAATTATTATGAATACCTATCTTCTTGTAATAAATACACTAAGCCTTAGCATCCCTTAGGGCTTGGTTAGCAAATCTATCACTCATGGTTTGAAATCTCGTACTACTGTGCCAATCGAAATGATCAAAATGTGTCATTCTAGTAAATCACAAAAACTCGATACCACTCGACATGAAGGTTCAAAATCTCGAGCTGTGTTCTAGTCTCGGTCTTTGACTAGAAAGATACTATTCTAGTATCATGCTGACCCTCCAATGCATGGTGTCGATGATAGATTGGAGGTCATTTAAATCATTCCAACTGAACTCAAGATATGACTGATGTTTGCTAAGTACCTATCAATTAACAGTTAATTGGAAAAGCAAAGGGTAGAAAACTATTCAATATTGAGTTATTGACTTGTGGACATTGATGATTTGACAAAGCGTGAATGTGGAACAAGTTGGTGAATATAATTGCATTTTAACAAATTTTTCTTGTCTTTTGGTTAAACAATGATTTAGTCCCGCAGGCCACAGATGAGTTTACATTGCCATGCTAACCTTCTTTCTTTTTGTTTGTAAATAAGTATTTTTTGTATTCAGGACATTGCTGGGGATGATTTGATAAAAGCACTGCAAATAAAACACAAAATACCACGGAGGAGGGCTCTTTCTGCTATAGAAGAAAATGTATTAAAGGTACTTACAGAAGAAGGCTACATTTTCAAAGAGGATACCTTTGGAGCAGCTGAAGACTCTGATAATATTTATGAGGACGAAGAGGAAGATGATCTTATAGTTGCTGATGGTGAAGTTGATGAAGGTGATGTCCATATAAAGCCTGTCTTGCATAGACCTATGCCCTTGGTGAGTTTCCGTCGACTTTTAAATGGTAATTGTTTGTAGGTGTATAACATATTGCTTTATTTCTAGTTTTTCTATTTTGATTGATAACTGTATAGCTTCTCGTTGAAGGATTGTAATTTGATCTTTTGTTTCTTCATCAACATCAGAGACCTGAGCAGTCTTTGGTAGATGTGCCTATTAAATTATCCTCCAATTACTAATGTGTATAGTTGTTAAGCCGTGCCAATTATTTGAGGATGGCCATACGATTCTTATCTCTCAATTGTGCTAAATGAAAATTTATAATTTTAAAAAATATTTAAATTAATTAAAATTATTGTTTTTATAAGTTTGACTCTACCGTTGCACTTTCTTCTCAAATAGATTTTTTAACTTTTTTATAGGCTATTGATGATGCCATTTTAAATATTTTTTCTTGTTTCACATATGTTAGAACCATGGTTTGAAATCTTATATTGTGCTAGGCAAAACGGTTAAAACATCTTGTTTTGGTAAATTGTCAAAATTTGAGTACTTAGCACAAATAATGTCTCGTTCTTTCTTTTGTCTCCCTCCCCTTTTGACTTTCAATCTATCACTAATGTCATGCATCATAACATCTACACGATATCGAAACAGTATTGTTCCACTCATAGATTGAAACTTCGACATGGTTTGAGATTTTGAACCTTGCATGGTATAACTACAATTGACTTTTTATTTGCAATAGGATTATATTTGGAGGTAAATAAGTGGATTTAGAAATAAAACTCATTTGAATTTACATAAGCATGCACAGCGTGTGAGTGTTGGCATGACATACTACCAAAACTACCAAAACTGTATCGTTCGATTAGAAACCAGAACTTGTGGCACAAAATGGTACCTTATAAATTTTTTCATTTATCTTGAAGGGAATGTGATGATGACACAAGAGAAGCTTCTCTCCATTTCGACCCTCTATTCTTTCATCATCTATTCCTTTCATGTCGAATACTAGAAGATCCAAGATTTTTAGAGCTTTTAGTTACAAGGATTTCATGAACATCCCTCTTAATTATTCCATCAATTTTTTTTTATTGAAATTGCATTTCTTTTATTCAATTTTTGTTCTACTTATCTAAACCTTTAGTTTCCTGAATATTTCTTTCCACAATTCAAGTTTTACTATAAACTATGAATTTACATCCGTCTTCACTGGTTGTATTTGAATATAGGTGCTAGATACTCCTAGAATAAATATGTATATACCAAACAAAGTGCACTTGGAACTGAATTTTTGAATATTTGTTTCAAGCACATTAATCAATGACCTTATATTATACTAGATGATATTGTATTATATATATTAGGTACTCTTAGAATAGGTATTGTAGGTACCAAACAAAGTCCGCCTGTAATTATTTTTTGAAGTATTTGTTGCACGTATTTTGATCTATGACCTACTAGCTGGTGGTTGGTTGAGTGTATTTATTTCTTCATTAGATTGCGTGGTTAATTGTCAAGTTTGAGTCATGTCTAATTAGATTTGGAATATACATATTGTCTTTGATATGACAATTTTTCTTTCTTAACTTAATAATATATGGACTGACATTTGGTTCCTTCTTTTTATTCTTTTTTTTTCTTGTTGTGTCAATGGAGAACAACAGTCATCCTATTTTGCCCTCTTTCTTATCATTGGAATTCTTATAGGTGAACCTCTTGTCAAGTGCTAACAGGTAAAAAACACATGCATTAGATGCATTTGACAATGGGAAATTTGCTTGCTCTTATTATCTTGAGTAGACATGGTGAAAGAAACTGTTTTGTCAAAGCAATGTAGTCATGGACTAGGCTGATATCCAATTTCAGAAGCCATTTTCTCATGTATTTTGCCTTATGTTCAATTTTGACTGAGAGAAAAGAATTGGCAGTGTGTCAAGACTGTCAACATTGCTTTGCAAGAGTGTGTATTTTGCTTCTATTAATCTACACGTAAATCCTTGCATTGCTTATATGTAAATAATTTTGTTCTATATGCCCCTTTCTTATACTTCTACATCTTTAACATAGTCTATCTTGTCATAATTTAGTTATTCTCTGAAGTTGATGTGAAGCTGGTCTTTAAAGAAGTTTCATCCAATTTTCTTAGGAAGCGGATTGTGGAGGTATTGTTTTTATTATACTGATGCAGTTTACATACATGTTGAATCTGTTTATGCTTTCACATGACGAAGTACAAGATCCAAAAATGTGAATTCCAATAAGAACAAAAATCAACATTTGTAGAAGGCAAATAGATCCTACAGATCTGGACACAATTCCACCAGATGTAATACCAAACAATTGCAAAATCTTAACCCCAACATAAAAGGAGACCCGATTGGCAGACTTTGTATCTCAATCAACTGCCCACATATACATTACATTTCTCTTGGGTCAAAATCACAATAAACCAACTCCCTCACATTTTCTCTCTGGCATTGATGGATCTGTCCCTTCACATATAATATGACATAAGTCTACTCCACTACATACACAATATCCTAAGCGTGTGCGCAAACACACACAACTGTTAGAATTTTTTGCAGCACACGATGGGCCACCAAACCTATCACCGATATAACCTTGAGATAGAAAAGAGGGGTTGTAGATTGCACCTTGACACAATATTTTTATTTTGGAGTTGAATCGTTGGTTGGCTCAGAAAGATCTGTTGGAAAATTATTATGTGTGATAGTAACAATCTTACTGCTAAGTTTGAGAACATTGAACATCAATGT
Source organism: Kaempferia galanga (assembly GCA_037974795.1). NCBI lineage: Eukaryota > Viridiplantae > Streptophyta > Magnoliopsida > Zingiberales > Zingiberaceae > Kaempferia > Kaempferia galanga. The sequence continues at coordinate 4,995,417 of JBBPFP010000060.1, read as the reverse complement.
GATTTTTGGGAGTTTGGCTAATACTCTTTATTGATATAAAGTACTATCATATTATTATGTGTGATAATAGAAGTATTAAAGCTTAATTTGATCACAGTGAGCATAAGGAGCCACTCACCACCCCTCAATTACACACTTCAACAAATTCCAATCAATCAAACATGTAGTTGAATCATAAACAATCACAAGGAAAAGAAAGGATATCATGTTAGATATAATTAATTGCAATGGTGCCATCACTTGGTCTTGATCCTAAATAATCAAATCCAACTATAAACCAAATAATCAATTTGATCCTGATTCATTTCTTTTTCAACGTACAAGTAACCAACCAAATATTAAAGTATGAGTACAAATTGCATTGGACAACATTTCTTTCTATGAAAACCTAAATGCAAAATACAAAATCAATAGTGAGAAAAAACAACTCAAACTTGGACAATTGAGTCTTTGCTGCAGGCTTTTTTTGGTTAATCAGATATTGGGAAGCATCTTTTGGTTACATTATTCTCAAGAAAATCACTTCATGGTCCCGTATTGATTGTGCTCGTATAAATTGTTTTGAAGATATTTTTTAATTAAGATTATGTTTTTGTTTCCTGTAACCTTTTTCCCGGCGTACTTCATGCTTTAAATTTACATGACAGTTACCACTTCTAAAATAATATTTTATTAGAGCGCTTGATCTATCTCAGTGTACAATTTGTCTACTCAACATCAGCAGTCTTCTTACATTATGTCCTTTAAATTATCTGCTTCAACATTACTCTGTTAATTAATTAATTCATCTATTCCTTAAATTCGAGAACTCAAGAATGGCGAACATCTACTAGCACACTCTTAACTCATTTTTTTAAGCTTGGTTAAATTTTTTACACTTCCAAGCACAGGACGGAAGACGTAGTGATGGTCGGACACCAACAGAAATCCGCCCAATAAACTCACAATGTGGATTACTTCCTAGGGCACATGGAAGTGCATTGTTCACTCGTGGAGAAACACAGGTAAGTGAACTAAAGCTCTACTACTTTGCAGTTTTCAGCATCAAGATTCTCTTAATGTCTTTTCTTTTTGTAACTTTTTAGCTGAGTCATGTTAAAGTAAACTTTACCATGTGATCACACAGTGGTGAGTAGTTATTCCTTTGTTAATTGGACAATAGTAATTTCCGAGATTCAAAATCTTGATTGGTGCCAATATTTCGGTTTTTGAGTGGAGTGATGCTATTTTAGTATTGTGACGATATTGATGTATAGTGTCAGTCAAAAACTAGACTTGGAAGGATGAAGAAGCTGAAGACGAATAAGAAGATAAGATAATTATATACTTAAGTTTAAATTTTATTATCTGTCTGACATTGTCTGACTTTGATATTATTTTTGTATTTACACAAACTAAAAAAAAAATGTTATCTCAATTTATATTGATTAATGTGCTAAGAGGTGAAATGACATTCATCAACATGATATGTTATTGGCACAATGACATGGGAGGCATCATCTGTGCTTACTATTATTGAGTTCTTGTAATTTATTAGATATTCGACTGTTTTATTCGGCTTGGTATGCCATTCAAATCTTGGTTCAAAATAGTTATGAAGTTTTAAACATACTGTGAAACTATAAAAAGTACAAAAATATTGTTAAAAAATTCTGAGTTAAAAAATGAAACAATAAATACAGATAATCATATCCCAAATTTTGTCCATGAAGACGTTTTGCAAAGGATTTTTTGTTTGTGCTGTTGTTCCATCTAGATATTTTTGTTGAAAACAAAAACAAAAAAGTGGTATTTTTTAGACAAAGCTACTTGCTGGTCATTTTCAACCAAAAGGCTCTGGTTGGGTTTTCAACTTTATGAGCCCTAATCTTAGGGCAATTCTCCATGTTTTTCAGATAGAAGGATGTTCTTAAGATTCATGAGATCTGCTTTTGACATTATGGTTTTTCAGTCACTTGCAGTGGTCACTCTTGGAGACAAGCAAATGGCACAAAGAATAGATAATCTTGTAGACACAGAAGAACTAAAGAGATTCTATCTTCAGGTGTGTCTTATTTCTGTGGAAATTCATATCTTTTAAATAATCCATGAGCAGAATATTATTTCTTTTCTTTTTATTTCTTTGATTATCACACATATTTTTCATATGATCATGCTAATTGACTGTTTACATGTTAGTTCAATTGTTACAGCAATTATAAGATATGATGACAGCTGCTTCTGATATGCCTCTTTCCTTTAGGATAAGTAATTATTAGAAGTGGCTAAATTTCAAAGCTTTTAACAAGGATAGTCTGAACTCTGAACTTCCAATTTTAACAACTGCGCAACTTTTTTCCTTGAGTTGTCACGTTTATGTTAAATAGATAACTTTCATTAGCTTGTTTCTTTATAAGTTAATATAGACTTGTATTTAATAATTTATAAGGAAATTTCATTTCACTACCAAAATTTTATTTGCTTTTTCAAAATGCTCCACATAGTTTTCGTTTCTTGGATGGCAGAGTATGAAAACAAACACAATGGTCTGTGTGATACATGGACAAATAACAAGATGCTATTCCATGTGCCCCATTCAGGGTACAATTTCTTATATCAAAAAACAAAAAGACACCGGAAGAAACCAGTTTAGGACATTTAATGTTGGTAAAAAAAACAGCTTGATAAAATTTCCATAGTGTTGCTTTCTTGGCAGTGTTGTAGTTGATGTTCTCTTTCTCCACGTTTGATTGAATGTAACAGTCAATTAGGATTTGCAAGTTGAGGCTCACAAGATTCAGTATGTCAGATCTGATCCCTTGTAATGTTGTATTATGTCTGCGTAACTTTGTTTCAGTACTCATTTCCACCATCATGTGTTGGTGAAGTTGGGCGCTTAGGAGCTCCCAGTAGGAGGGAGGTTGGTCATGGAATGCTTGCTGAAAGGGCAATCGAGCCTGTTTTGCCTTCTGAAGAGGATTTTCCTTACACTATTCGAGTTGAGAGTACCATAACCGAAAGTAATGGGTCATCAAGGCAATCTCTCTCTCTCTCTCTCTCTCTCTCTCTCCTTGCAAGAGTTAACTCTTTAACAAGTAGTTTACAAGCGATGACTAAGCTAAGTTTTTTTTATTTTTACCTTTTTCTCTCTATCAATTCCAGTATGGCATCGGTCTGCGGTGGTTGCTTAGCACTTTTAGATGCAGGAGTTCCTATTAAGTCTTCTGTTGCTGGTATTGCAATGGGTATGGTCATGGATACTAAAGAATTTGGAGGAGATGGGACCCCACTTATTCTCTCTGATATTACTGGATCTGAGGATGCTTCTGGAGATATGGATTTTAAGGTACCTGGTTGCTATTTTCTTCTTTAAATAACATTATTCGCTTTTGAATTTGTATGTTTTTTTATATTCAGTATTAATATATCTCAAGAGCAACTTCATTCTTAGTTATTTAACTTTGCAGGTTGCTGGTGATGAGAATGGTATTACTGCATTTCAGATGGACATCAAGGTTGTCGATTGCTCTGAGAACCATATAAGTTTTTTTTTTTTCATGTCACACACATCTATTGTGTTTGCATCAAGTCATCTGTATGAACTCAATATGCATGTGGAGGGTGTTCAGGTTTTCATTGACTTCCTGTGTTTTTTATAGGTTGAAGGGATTACTTTGCCAGTAATGCAGAAAGCACTCATTCAAGCAAGAAATGGGCGTAAACATGTTCTAGGTGAGCTACATTGTCTTCAGAGTGGCATGCTATATTATGTAACTTTATTGCATAATTTTTTTGACAAATGATTCACTACATCTCTAAATGCCCATTTTTTACTATTGGCTAATGCAAACTATATCTATGCCATGTAGTCTCAAGGCTTCCACTAGTTTATACTCTATTCAAGAATACATTGTAATGTTCTTCAAGTTGTTGGTAGTACATAGGAGGAACAAAGGCATTTTAAGTGCGCTCAACTAGCTTTCTCAGAGGGTACCGCATTATTACTAACCTGATTATGGACCATTCTAGAATACTCATCCAAAAACAATCATATCCAATATTTTTATTTATTAGATGTTATAATGCAATAGAAAACTGGCAATCCAGTTCTAAGTTAAGATATGAAAAAAGTTAAGAATTATGTTATACACTGACAATTAGACAACCAACGTAAAGTGTATCTAGAGTTTGTGAACATTGGTGTTAATCAGATTTGTTTTAGGGCTATGTCATCAGTCACATGTGACACAGTGCATACACCTAGGTTTCTCATTTGTCGGCCAGTGCAAGTAAATGTATGATTAGGAAACAATAAACCTAATACACTCAAGGGAAATATGAAATAGGTCAGAGAAGAGACTAGAAAATAGGTAATATATGTTTAGAATTTGGTATACCTAACATAAAAATGAGTAGGTATGATGATAAATAAATATTAAGAATGAAGTTTTCAAAGTCAAGATAATCTGAAAATTAGTGTACTTTATGCCCTTAATTAAGATCGGGTCATTAAATCAATATGAATTTTGAAAAATCTTAGTGATATTATTCATAATATACTTATGACTATAAACCTTCACTTGAAGGAACAAACAGCCATTCTGGGAGAGCATAGGAAAATATTACACATTGAGGCTTTGAATTTGGGGAAGAAACAGAGCAAGTAATATGATTTCAGATTCAATTACTTTTAAGACTAACAGTAATTATAGTCCCATCAGTTTTTTCTCCTTTCTAGAAAAGTAGAAAAATTTATGTGCAGAAAATATAAAGTCATACTTTGGGTATGCTTAGCAAATCAACACCTATAATCAATATGGATATAGGTTATTGGAAACGTCAACTGTATTATGTTGGTCTCAACTGTTTTGGGTATGCTAGATGCATGCTATGCTTCCATAGTTTTAGGAAATGTGAAAACCAAACAAAATGTTTCTAATTTTACATGATGATGATATTTTAAACATAATGTGAAAGGTGGAATGAATAAAGAAGAAATGTGGAATGAAAAGATTGATAATAAAATAAGGAATATGATAATCAATTCTTGGCGTAGCATATAGAGAGTTGGGTGAAGTTGTATAAATTTCTTGAAAAATATAAGTAGTGAAAATTGAGGTAAAAAGGTTACAAGAATTAAGTCCAATGGACATTCAATGGATACTTACTGTTATGCAACCTGGGAACTAAGAAATGGTGAAGGATATTTGCCGACTGCCAAAGTTTGGTAAAGCCGTAAAGGTTTTAGAGATTTAATAACTTTAGATGTGTGAAACATGAAGGTCAAAATGATAAAGAAATCAAGGAAAGAAATGAATATTTATACAAATCAAGGAAAAAGTGGTGCTGGCTATGGGGTATGAAATAACATTTTCCCCATAATATGTTAAATTATAAGCTGTAACTTAGGGAACTCTTATCCAGTTGCTCAATACCATAAACAACCAAGGTGGATTCCAATAACATATACTGAGATGCAAGTGCAGTAGTATTTGCCTTTTCATTCTCACATAATTTTTTTGTATATCGTATCAAAAGAAACAAGTAAATCAAGATTTTATTTTCAGATGAAATGATGAAGAGTTCCCCCCCACCATCAAGGGAGCTTTCGAAATATGCTCCAATTATTCATATCATGAAGGTAATCAATTGGGTTCCTTGTTCTCTTTGATAATATTTTTATTTTTATACTGTTTCTGTGCCTTCTCTGTCAAAGGCTCATCAACTTCGTTTCAGGTTAAACCTGACAAACTCAATATAATCATTGGCACTGGTGGAAAAAAGGTTAAAAGCATCATTGAGGATACTGGTGTAGATTCTATTGATACAGAAGAAAGTGGCCTAGTAAGCATTGTTTGAACTGTCTTTAGGTACTCATTCCATGTCTGACATTCACATGGAATAACTTATCTCTCAGATTAAGATTACTGCGAAGGACCTGTCCAGCTTAGAGAAATCAAAAGCTATCATAGCCAATTTGACAATGGTTCCAACTGTTGGTGATATTTACAGGTAAGATGTTACTGGTAGAGTACTTGGAAGATAGATATGGGTACTTTAAACCATCGTTTTTCAAAAAGGATTCTTATTGGGTTGTGTGGTCATTCACTGTTTACCAAGACCAATTAGGACTATGTTAATCATACCGCTCCTATACTTGTATCTGCATGACACAGTACAAGCACAAAAAGAGTGTCACAAACTGGACTCATCTCAGAAAAGAGAAAGATGTAGAGAATGAGTTAGAACAAAAGCAAAGAAGAAGGGGAGGAAGCTTACCTACCTTAGTTGGGCTTACCGACCCAAAATCAAGGGAGAAGCTCTCAATGAATCCTAGTTTCCAACAAGGAGAACAAGAGGTTTTGCTCACTTCTTCCTAACAAGGATAGAACCAAAGGTTTTGCTCTTTGTTGCCAAAAGGGCTCTTTTTGTCATGCAGGATATGCAAGAGGAGGCATAGCACGATGTTGGATAGCATGCAAAGGAGCAACACATATTTGGATCACAGAGGAGTGGGCGGTTGAGTCAGCACTTGGGTGGATTGGCGTTGCACAATTACTTCAAGTGACTAAGGTGGCACTATAGAAAATCCAACTTGTGCAATATATTCTCTTGAGAGGGTGCAAGTGAGCAGTGTCACGTGACAAGTACCAACGTGAGGGTTTTGTCATTTGCATGAGGGTGTTGGCAATTGTTAGAAGTGCTGTAAACAACATCACATGAGTAGGCATACACCTAGGTCACCACAAGGATTACAGGCTGCATGAGATGAAAGAAGAACTGACTTTAATACCCACCACGTTGGAGTGAGTAAGAATATTATTATGGTTTTCTTGCCCTAAGTATTTATAACTTTACAACCCTGTGATTACGTATAGGTCCGTTTAGACAGGTATCTAACATGAAGATTACCTAGGAAGTTTTATGTGCTAATAAAATTTCTGTATAGAATTTGACATTTCAAAGATTGAAGATATTAATTGTATCGAGTCGGGTATTTTAATTATGGCTGCAATTAGTGGATGAAGGGAACTGATGTTTTGTCTCATGATATCTTTCCGATATTTTTTTTTTCAGAAACTGACATTTTCTTCTAATTGAACACAGGAATTGTGAAGTCAAATCGATAGCACCTTATGGAGCCTTCGTAGAAATTGCACCAGGAAGAGAGGTTGTTGGCCTTAATTTGATGCATTGTTCAATGCTTACCAATAGAATCAATATAATGGTTTTTTCATGCTAATTTTTCTTACTATTGATGCCAAAAATATATTAATGGATACTCCTATTTGTCCAACCATATGGTTAATAAATGTATTGTAGTCTCTTAAATGCTACAATGGGAACTTTTTTACATCTATGTTGTCTATTATGCTTCTTTGTGAAGATGTGCATGGCTACCTTTGTGTTGTTACTTCTGCTCTAAACTGCTCGCCATTTTATTATTTAATATATGCTGCCTTCTTCATTTACTATAGGGCCTATGTCATATCAGTGAACTTACTTCTACTTGGTTGGCCAATGCTGAAGATGTAAGAACAATATTTCTTCTTGTTTGTCATACTTGCACGCATCATGCCCATTGAATTGATCAAATCTCATTTGTTTTGTACCTTATTTCAGGTTGTAAAAGTGGGAGACCGCATTGATGTGAAACTTATTGAGGTTAGTTGACTATCCACATTTACTAGACGCGTAGCCTTAAGCTAATATTTTTAGTTTTTTCTTGGCTTGTTTCAGTTAAGCTTTTTGTAATACAATTTAAACTGCATTAAGAAGAAAGTTACACTCCATTAACCTCAATATTAACAATTTTAAACGAACAGACCAATAACCTTCTGATACTTTAACATATTTGCTGTTTATAAAATTCTGTTTTCCCTACACATGCACAAATATATGATTTGTAAACTAGTTAATATACCTGATATACCAGACCCATCCTCATACAACATGGATCAGAATTCTTGGTAACAAATGAGGAACTTGAATAAAAGCTATTATGCTGTCACTTAGTTTAGTGGTTTGATCAAAATTATCAGCTTCATGTAGGTATATAGTAAACTTTTAAGCTTCAGTTTGAGAGATGATTCTGAATGATGTTCCATTGTTTGATGACTATAGTAGTTATACTTTAATCAGATATTTAATTTCTTATAGTCCGTTTGTTGGGTTGATTTGTATATGTTCAAAATATATCTAAATGTTGTTTCCTATTTGTAGGTAATCTTCGATCATATTTGTCTAATATTAGATCAAATATTTTGGTCAAGAATTCAAATTCAAATCTCAAACAGGTTTTTAGGATTGCCATACTGTCTAATATTGAGTTGCAAGACAAAGTTACTATATATATGTGTGTGTGTGCGCGCGCGCACACACACACACACAGGAGTGATATGCTGCTCACCCTGTATGTGTGATGTTGTGTGTGATTGAGTGAGTCGGAGCGGCCGGATCACATCCGAGCACCCTGACCGAGTCCCACTTGGGTGCCCTGCCCCACACACTCAGCCGCGCACGAGGCGGATCTAATATCATTCTGCTGTTCATCTGCTGTGCACGACCAAGGGGGAGGGGCCCGTGTGGGCTCCTGCCGCATAGGCGAATTTTGCTTGTTTGTTATATTAGTTGTTTATCAGTTACCTAGTGCTCGTGATGCTTATATTGTCTTTATGATTATACAGAATTGTAACAACATAAAAGTAGAAAAGTGTAGACAATGAACATTCATATAGAAGCAGCTGAGGCAGTCAATCTGGATATATCTTCGACTTTGTTAATTAAGCATAACTAATCATACTTCATGTATACAAGTCGGTGCTGCATTGCCCTTTTTAAATATTGTGCACTCATATTACTTTCATTTCCTACCAATTAAAGATTGTGAACTGGCGGGTGCTTTTATTCTCTTAATTTTATCTGGATTTTTAACCTTTGTGAATTGACATTATGATGACACTATTTGGATTCTAGATTAACCAAAAGGGTCATCTTCGATTAAGCCGTCGAGCCCTTCTCCCTGTTGAAGATCTAGACACCAGTGGTAAACAAACAAATAATTCCATGAAAGAGAACATTCCTCCCGAAGATAGTCCTACTACAGTTACAGTGAAGAAGCCTTTGAGAAAAGATAAAGCTGGAAGGACTGCAGAAAAATTTGAGAATCCTAAGAAAATGATCAAAGTTCCACTTAAGGTAGTTGCCTCAGCTCAAGAAAGTATGAATGACAAATCCCAGGAAAAGCTGAGCAAATCAGCTAGCCCTGTTAAAGATGGTATGCCAACAAAGACTAACTGATGATCACACATAAAACATATGCTGCTGTGGTTCCATTGGAAGACATGGACAGAGATAGCCAAGTACGTCTGACTAGTTTGAAGTACGAAACCCTGAAATTTATTCATATTCCTTTCTAGCTTAACTCAGAAGTCCCAAGAAATGGAATATAGTGCAGCAAAAGATTTGAAGGTAAAGAAGATGCTAGTTTCTTTTACTCTTGAATATATTCTTTACCATTGTCATTCCCTTCATGCCTGAGTAGGAACTAATTAAATCCTCCAATTGAACTTTGAAACAGGATTTATGGCATTTCAGTTCAGAGATTTTCCAAATACCAGTTCACTGATGCTCGAATGCATTAAACATATCCCCTCTTTTGGATTAGTTGGAAGTCGATACGCCCACTGCATCTTTATTTTGATCCAACCGGGTAGAGATAACCAAGTACAAAGAAGAGCAACTAAAGCACTGGCGCAATGATTTTGGGTGAGAGGGAGAGGAGAATGTGAAACTAAATTCATGCCCTTCATAAATGTTTAATTAACTTATTTCAGACGTTTCTCCAACAACTGAAATGATGATAAATGCCCTGAAGGTAGTTTGTTTTAGTTCGTGCAAGGAATACCAAAATAAACTCATATCCTTGACAATGCTCCATTAAATTATTGTTCAACAACTGTAACTACGAGTTGATTCAATGTAGTTCGTTGTAATTGTTACATCCAGTGGTCCTTCAAAAATGATAATGGTTGGAGATTCATTGTTTTGACTAAATGCTATCTGCCTGTTTATATTTCAGTAAATGTTGGAAGTTTAAGTATTCTTCTATAGTGACTTAAAGATTGAAAATATAATACGTTGGAAGAGCTGGATAAATTGTTTCTATATCATATCAAAAAATTTAAGCAATTTAGACTAAATTCCTATAACTTAGTGATGTAATTAGTTTAATCTTTAAATTGTTTCGATTGATTATAACCTCTTGCATTTCAATGATCTAGTAAATGAAGAGAATTGATTTATGAACTGGTGCAAATTTATGCAACCTTGTTTTTAACGTTGTTCTCTTAATTTACTTCAACTATGAATAAATTGGATTCACCAAATCTAATCTTCCTAACTTTGTATCAGTATGAAATCTAGATGGTATGGTAAATTGTGTAAAAATCAAAATTATGCTAGATTTAAAGGAAAAAATGTGAAAAGTTATTTTAGATTTATGCATCAACCGTTATTGTGTCGTGCGTATGTATGGTCGTTATGAGATAAAAGAAAACATCGCTTCAAATTCTTCTGGTTTTTTTCATAATATTTATCACATTAAAATCAGCATAATTTTCCTGTTTTTTCAATTTAGAAACTAAACCGATTCTTTCTATTATTTAAAATAATTTTATATTCTTTTGGAGCAAAAGTGAAGTCAAGTACCAACTGTGATAATATGTGGAAGTAATAATTTGCACAAAATTATCAACTAATAATTTTATGATTTTTTTTAAAAAAATTTTGTTTCCTTGAAGATACAAAAGAAGAAGATTTGTAATAGTTAAAGTATGAATAAAATAAGATTTGCTTTTGTATGTTTGGTACGGTTGAATATACATTGAAATTTTATTTTATTTTTGACTTATAGTTATTTATTTCCAACATTACTAATTACAAAATAATCATAGTTAAGAAACCAAACAAAAGAGAGTCAAGATTTACTTATCTTCTATCAGTAAAACTTGCATAGGCAAGATAGAACTTAAACAAAAGCATGACAATTTTGATTTAGCAATCTATAAAATAGTTGCATATGAGAAATATTTAAGAAGCATCTCAAAGGGCTTCAGAATATCAACACACTAGCCACTATCCTTGCGCATGAATGCAAGTCATGGTAAAAGAGTTGCTTGATACAAACATGTTTCTTGCTAAAGAAGACCAATTCCTATGATCAATCAGCTGTCCAGCTCTGCTCCACTATGTCACGAACTTTCCGGTTGTATTCCCGTTTGTTTTCGCTGAACATCCGAGCTGCCTCAGAATTCGCAGGTGAGTTTGGGTTTGGATCACACAGAAGTGACTGCATAGAAAGCTCAGTATAAATTCTTAGTTGTCAAATGGAAAATTATTGAATCAAGTAATCCCATTTTTCTTCTCCTGAAGCTTCTTCTAGCCGATCAGAAAAAACACTTCCAAGATTCAATCTAGGAAGTTGGAAGAAAAATACCGATAAGAGAAAGGGTTCAAGGTGGATGATGATCCTTATCTTGGCTAAAATAATTATATGGTTTAAGGCAAATCACCTACTGCATCAATAACGAAAACTGCTTTGTTTAAGACAATCTTTTTTAGTAAAACTGCAAGTTGTTCTAGAGAGCATTGGCTAATTGGTTCCTAAATAAACTATTTTCCGAACCAGCTAAGGAAGGATGACAAAAAAATACTGGCCTGTATAGAAGTGAGTATTGCTGCAACATCATATATGGGACTCCACTGATTCTGCAAAATGTCCAAGCAAATGCTTCCATCTGCATAGACTGATAAGAGAGCAGAGACAAGGTTTTTTTTTTTTTTAAAGTGTTTTCTCGTATATGTGATGCACTAACAACCCAAGGAAAAAAGACTGAAGATGAATTGAGTACACATACTGTTTGGATGGAACATTCGGGAGACAAATCGGACAGTAGGTGGTTTGTTGGGGTAGTCTTCAGTAAATTGCAAAGTTAGCTTGAACGTCCCTGGTGAATCATTCATTATAAACAGTGAAACTAACAATGAGAGGAACAACCTATAGCAGTCTAACCAAGTCATGCAGGTATATAAATCCCTTGGATAGTCTCTAAAGCAATTTATGTGGAAATCCATGCAACTGGCAGATTAGTGAGCTGAGATTTTCAGCACAATAAAGAAAGACCAAATGCATGTGATGGGATATAACCCTCCTTGACTAAGAGGGGAATTCATGTAAATCATGTATTTGTGTTAATCACAAACAATAACGTAGACTTTGAGATTTGCAACAAATATAGCCAAAATCAAATATATCCTATGAAAATAAGAAACTTGATTAAGGTTTTCAGAAACATGAATCAATAAGAGGCAGATTAAGGTAAATATCCAAAAACCAGAAAAATAGTAAGATAATCATAGACCATAGTAACATGAAACTTGACTGCACAATTGCAAATACAAGCTCATTGTTCAATAATATTTTGGAATGAAATAAGAGTAGCTACACTCCTTTGTCTGCATGTCAGAGACAGACTTCTCATCTTTGAACCCATCATAATTGAAATGTTATATCAAAGCAGGGGGATAGCATTTAATTCGATTGATTACACAGATGGTTCAACTACTCTATAGAATAAGTTACTTGTCAGGTCATTTAAATTCTGTAGATAAATAAATATGAAAAGGTCATGAAATCCTTGTCAAAGTGAATTGCTAATAGTGATATGAGCTGTATAAGACAGAATTAGAAAATAGTTTGATCCACATGACAACCATATTCAAGAACTGAGCTGAAAAGATTGACCTTCGCCAGGCTTGCAATAAATTTTTATGCTTGATTAAAGTCTTTTAGGTATAAGATTTTGTTCCATGTGATAAGGAGCATTCCTTGTGCAGTTGAAAATTAAAAAGTTCTATATTGGGAGTTTTAGATTAGGAAGTTTTCAATTTATAATTTTTTAAAAAGTTGTAAGTTATTATTTGAAATACTCAAAACAAATTCAGGAAGTTAATATATTATTAGGATAAGTTTAGTAATTCTACTTGGGCTCTTCATCTACCTATACCCATGATAGGGTCCAACACTCAAATACCAAAACTTCAAACCTAAAACTATAAGTGAATAGTTGGTATTTCAATTGATTACGTGTAAAAGAAAAATTTGAAATAACCATGACAAACACTTGGATTCATACACTTGCTGAATACTTGTACATAAGTCCAGCTAACATAGTTCATAGATTAGTGTTCAGTCACTAAATTTGTCGGGGAAATTTTGTTTATTTCTAATTTTTTTTAGCTAGAATCAGGTATCCAGCCCGAAGACTAATCTTGGGATGATGGGTCCGGCCCAACGGAAGTTTCTTACCGGCTATCAGGGTAAATCTGGAAGTGCTCACAACGGCGGCCCAACATCCTAACACCACAGAAGGAAATGCTTTGTACTACGCCGTAGCTAGGAATCGAACCGTGAGTGGTAGGGAGACTACATGGATGCCCACCGCTACACCATAGCCTGAAGGGCAAATTGTTTATTTCTAAGATTAAGAGATGAACCTTTACATAGGATCCCAACCCACTCTTATTTGGCAACATTCTAATTAATTAAATTTTGATTCACTATGATTGTTTCTTCTTGACCGACACTAAATGAACCACACAACTTTGTGACATTTGTTGATTGCAATAGGTGGACTAATCTTCTTCCAACTTTTACTACACGTGTCAAAATCAAATCCTAATCAAGCACCATCCACCTTTTCCCCAATTCTCTCTCCCCACATTGTTTTGAAAATGTCCTCTCTCTCAATCAAGGTTGTTGACATTGAAATTGGGTAGGATCACAAGGTCCTAACCCAATTAAGATTTACTTGGAATATACATTGCTTACGAAAATTTGAACTATATGAACGTAAATCCTAAGGTCCAAATTGTAATTGTGACTACCATCCCTAAAGCTATCGTCACATCCATCTCTCATATGCTCAATCTCCATCAAGAATGTTTCTTGCTGATTTGATAGAGGACACATTTCTCTCAATCAATAGTGGCCTCAAAATCATTCCCATAGATGTGGTGCAGTGGTAAAACACTTAAAGGAACAATAAGAGGATCAGAGTTTGATGAATATCTTGGAGGTCAGCTTCTTAGTGTGCATAAGTCGTGCTCTGAATTTATCTGGTAAGTAAACCAAGCAGTAAGGTCGTCACGAAGACCGGACATCTAGATTATCAAAACAAAAAAAAAAAAAAAATGCAGCCTCAAAATCTCTTTCCAATAAACACTTGAATGTCATCTTTGAACCTAGCCCCAACTAACAACTAATAACAATAATGTAATGTAATTAACTTGATAAAAAAAATTATCTTGTCAATGCTCTGTGTGTTACTAATCTAATTTTTATTAACTTACTATTTATACACATTTTTTATGTGTTTTATGCATGCTTATCATGATTTATCATCATTGAATTTTTATTTTTTTTCTCTATTTTGATTTTTCTTTCTTATTGATCCAGATTTCATCAATCTAACACGATCGATATTTAGACTTTCTACTACCATTTGATCCCGCAAACAATAATGGTTTTGACAATAATGCAATTAAGAATTATTATACAGATCAAAATGGAGGCGAGAGAGAAAATGTAAAGAAATTCTTGAGGCCAGGGGTCTTCAGCAGGAGAATGAAACAAGATAAACAACAAAAGACCTACAACACTTTCTCCGGCTTCAGTAAAAACAACTTTAGATAAAGCTTTCAGAGGGATCAAGAACCAACTGACCTTCACTTTTGCCCTTTTTTTTATTCTTTGTTCTTCTTCATCTACTTATTTCTATACATCCTAACTCAACAATGTTAAGAAAGAATTATAATTATATGATGTTCATATATAATGTCCAACTCTCATTTGCACAATATTGTTTATTTAGACCCTTGAAGCAATGATCTTAAATACACCCAATATTATTATTTTGTTCTTGAATTTCAACCCAAAATAAGTACTGAGAAGAAAAAAATAACCTTTATAAGTTCTCTTAATAAAAATTTAAATCCTGAGTAACAGTAGGCAGAGATCCTTCTCAATTCAGAATTCTTATTAAAATATGCATGATAGCATTATCAGGATCGCAATTATGAACTTCTCAAATGAATGGAAAAAAAATGAAGCATACTCATAACACTACCTTAATATTGGTTGTTGAACATTGGAAACCGATCCATTGGAGGATCGATAGGAGATCCCTAATTTAAGCGATTGTAATTTGCTATTATTTTTTGGAAATTACTTATCATATTCTCCAATAATTGCAAGATCTGTCCTTGGTTTTTTTCTTAGTTTTGAACAACCATCTTTTATTTATTCCTTTCAGAATATTGGAATAGATCAATTTTCCCCCTTACGTCCTATTACTAAAGCTCAATAAAACCTAGTTGAACATAGCATAAAAAAAAGAAGACAATGATCAACTCTTCTTCAACCACCATCACTCCAATGGCAAGCCTCCTGCCTAATCCTACACCTTGTCTATCCCTTTAACAACAACTACTCTGAGAAACTTTAGAGAATGTTTGGATATGCTCTGCTTGTGATCAAAGGAAAAGAGAAGTATTTGGATATCTTTTTCGAACTTACCAACCTCCATCCATTGAAGCCAAGGTCTAGATCTCAAGTCATGCGAGAATTTCGATATTTAACTGAAACGATGTGATTTTGGCACCATGCTAAAGTCTCAACACATTGTGCCAATGGCCAAATAGAAGCGATGAGAGGAAGGAGATAATGAAGAAAACAAAACAAAACAAAAAAAAGTCAATTACATACTTAGAGGCAAAGTTTATCTTTCCCTGCAAGAGTTTTGGTTCCCCATTGAATTGTGTTGATATTCGACATGCATCGGTATCCATCATAACATTACCAGAATGAATTTAAATGAGTCTTATTCCTTTAATACTCTCTTTATTTTCTAAAGCATTAAATAGTCAATTAAATTAAATTTTGTTCTATAATATTGTATTGAGATATCTTAA
Organism: Kaempferia galanga; assembly: GCA_037974795.1. Taxonomy (NCBI): domain Eukaryota; kingdom Viridiplantae; phylum Streptophyta; class Magnoliopsida; order Zingiberales; family Zingiberaceae; genus Kaempferia; species Kaempferia galanga. The sequence continues at coordinate 4,979,406 of JBBPFP010000060.1, read as the reverse complement.
AGCAAGTTAAGATGATTTCATTTAATCTTCTTTCACTTAGATTTTTTTACTTTTAATGAGACTTTATCAATTAGTAATTAAATTTAAAATGAATTTATTCATTTCTACTTCAATGCATGCATAGATGACTCCTAAAAGTTTTACTATGATAATCGCATAGCATTTAACTTGTTTCTTTATGAAAAAAATATATATAGGAACCGAATAATAAATTTTTTCATGCATTTTGTTAAATTTAAAGGGAAAGTAGTTTACCTTCTCTTATTTGAATAGATTAGGAAGAAAAGGCAATAATTTAAAATTTTCTCTTCTTTCCAGTGAGAAAAAAATAAGTTGATCTCTATGTGGATAGTGCCTATCCTATGATTGTACTGAAAGAAGAGACCTCACAGTTATTATTCCTTGTTCTAGTTTTCTTTATGGTCCAAACATAACTCACTGGCTTCCGTTTGCATTTGTTGCAGGTCAGATTTCTTAAATGTCAAGAATTGCATAACCAGAGAAAGAAAACAGCCGCTCTATGAAGATCAAAAGCCAAACAGTAACAACGTCTTATAGGAGGAGAATGAATAAATTAGGAAAAATGAATAAAATTGACCAATTAGCAAAGGGAATCATACAAATCCAGTCTACGAAACATTTGATAACCCTAACTCTTTACCTGAAAGCTTGATCGAGAAAAAGAAAGGAAAAACTCACCTCCGTCCCACGGGGTATCATCAGGGCTGCAAATCCAGATCAAGACCCAATTTTAGCAGAAAGATCCAAGCTTTCACCGAAAGAGACAGTGAAAATGAAAGGGTAATAGTCACCCAAAGATCACGGCGTTCCATAGCATGATGTTATTTTCATGCGGCGCGCCGCTGATCCCTGCCGGCGGATCCTGCTGCAACCTCTTGAAATCCCGCATCAGTCGCTTCCTCGCCGGCGTCGACATCGACTCCCCGTCGCTCCTCACCAAATTTCGGAAATTTCCTTCCCTTTCCTATGCTCCACTCTCCCAATCTCTTCGTATCTTCCAGACCAGCAGAAGGAGAATGATCGCAGAAAGGGAACCGCTTGGAAAAACTAGAAAATAAAAAACCTTTTTATTGCACTGTGTTTACAAACGCGGAAAGCAGGGGAGGCAGACAGACGCGGTGAGGGAGAGGAGCATGGGCAAATGAAAATGATATGCACGCACACAAAAAAAAATCTCAAAGAATTTTTGAATTTAGGGATAAATATATAAATGTATAGTCTAACTTTTTTTTTTTTTTTTTTTTTTTTGGGTTCCTCTCAGGTACGGTATTCAGAGATTACTACTGATCCAACATATTTGGATCATATTTTGTCAGAGGGTGCTAAAAAAGCAGCTGACGTAGCTGAAATCACTCTCAGCAATGTCTACCAGGCCATGGGGTTCTTGAAGAGATAGCTAATGTTCTTGCTCATGTCGATGTCATTCTTTATTATTCCCTTGTAAGACTCAGGACGAGGGAGTTTTGACTAAGTTAATTTATTTTCATGATTCATAGCTATTCTTTTCTCAAGACGTCTTTCACATTTGTATCTTATTTGGTTGGTTTATGAAAAAACATTTTGAATAACCAATTTTTTCAACCTAGGTCGGTCTTGATTCGTTTTTTTTTCTTAAATAAAATCTAATCCAACCGACTCCACCAGTTATATAAAAAACATATTAGAGCTCCTTCACATTTACGGAGGGAGTGGATCCTGCTTTTTTCTTTTTACTTTTTTTAATTTTTAATTTATTTATTTTAGACTGGTTGAAGTTAATAAAATATTTAAAAATAATAATTTGTGAAAAAATATGGAACTCATAAAGTTGGCGGGAGGTTTTTTTGTTATAAAAAAAAAAAAATTCGTGCCAAACATAAATTTTTCAATACTTCTTTCCTATTTTAGTATTTTTTTTGATATATCAAAATTTTTAATATTTTTCACACCCCCTACCATAAACAATCCACATTGAATTTAGGCACAACAATTAAACAAATTATTAATATATTTATCCAAAACAAAATTCACAACTAGTCATATCCATCCCAAATCAATTATACGTGTTCATAGAACATAGCTAAATATTCAATCAAAAACACACAAAAGGGTGACCATATACACAACTCGGGTCAACACTCGGGAACACAATTTTTTAAATAAAAAGAAACCCAAAGCATTGAGCTAGAAAAGGATCATTTTCTTTTTATTCAAAGGGTTCGACTAATCAGTCATCACCTTCCTTGGACAAGGCCACTAAAGATTTGGCTGTTCCCGGCCAACGTAGCCTCCCACTCGATGGACGACAACAAAATTTGGGAGATAGCGATCACCACTTGCTTCATATCTGGCCGTAAGATAGGATCTTCGTCCACGCATTGCTTTGCCAACATTGCCATCTGAATTTCGGAGAAATGAGCTATTTTGAAACTTGAGAATGAACAGATGGCTTGGCTGAACATACCTTGTAGACACAATCATGGGGATACAGATCCATCAAAGCGGGATCGATATAACCTTTCAGGCTCTCCATGCTCATTGAGTTTGGGGAGTTTCTCAGTGCATTTAACATCTGGAAAATTTCAGTGGTCTAGAGGTAAGAAAATGCCTAAAAGTAATTAACTGCTAGCAGAATCAATAGTGTAAAAAACTCTAATACACGTGTTTAAGTTCAAGAGGAGGAGGTTCGAGACCAACTTCAACCCCGAAACTTTAGCACGCCCGATGGATGAGTTCGACCATATGGAATTAAAAAGGAGAGTACATCCTTAGCAGAGTCACCTAATCTATATGTCATATCAGTGGTAGAGGCGCCTTTGAAATTGTTGAGATTAGAGTGAGATGGCAAAAAGGACCAGTTAAGTATAAAAAAAGGAGTGTTACTTGTTCTCTTTTGTTTTATTAGTATGTCTTTCTTCAATTGGGACTTCAATTGGGACTCGAAGGCATATAT
>JBBPFP010000060.1:4787738-4798051 GCA_037974795.1 Kaempferia galanga | reverse complement strand
TCGGGGTCACGTGGACCCTTCGACACGGCCGGGGGGTCGCACAACCCCTCCGTCGCTGTCGCGGGGGTCACACAACCCCTCCGGCGTAGCCGCGGGGGTCGCGTGACCCCTCCGACGTAGCCACGGACATCGCGATGACCTTCCGGCTCATCCACGGGTGTAGCAACTCCAAGACTGGTGTCGGGTTCGTGTCGGTGCCGGTCGGCGGGCAGAACGGTACGTTTCGCCCGTTTCGACCGGCTCAACACGAAATTTCTATCCCTGTGTATAAGTACAAAATTTTATATAATATATAACATATAAATTATATATCATTTTATAATAGATAGAATATCTTCGATAGTAGACCCTGACCCCCATTGGCCATTGTCCTCAACCTATGGCTTATGTTGGATGCTAATGAAGTTAACGCCCTCCCTCCTCCCTCAACATCAAAATAACCATTTTCCTTCCCTTTGCCAAGTACACATGCTTCCCCAAGATGACACGAACTTCATCGTCTGTTGCCACCTCTTTTGATGTTCATTGTTACCTCTTTGTTACACCAATTTCTCATATTTTTTAACCTCTCTTCTCTTACCATCTTCACTCCATGACCAACAAGAAGAATTAGAGGGCACTTGATGCAGTACCCACTCGACAAGAGCAACACTATAGTGGCATGAGTTATATTACCTGTGTCGTCCAGTCATGTTCTAGTCATTGGTCAGAATGATAAATCTCAACTGTGCTATCCAGCATATGTGATTGATCAATTTATCTAAGTACCAATGTAAAACAAGATAAGGACTTATTGAAACTGATGTACACCTACAACTATAGAAAAATTATGTCACACTCTTGATAGCTCTACTATTAGAACAATATTATTATACGTATCTCTTATTCTAAGAAGACTCTAAAAGATGCATGTAAGTAGGTTTCCTTGAGCAATGTCAAATGTCAAAGATTCATCTCTAATGCCTCCTGTTGGGACAACATAATATTCTAGATAAATTAACCTAGCTGTTTAAGAAAAAAAACAAAGAAGCCTAATTTTTTACCTCATGGCTTCTTGAATAAATTTTCAACAACTTTAGGAGAGTATCAGCTCCAAGGCAATCACTAGTTTGCAAAATATTAGATGTATTTTCAGCCTTGGCTCTCTTTAATGCCTTCCATCCCAAGTTTGACCTCTGTTTTTGTGTGCTACATTTAAATGCTACAGTAGGGAGCTCTTCTCTAAGATATGTGAGCCACTTCTCCACTGCCTCCCGAGGAACAAGATCTGCAAATATTGCAAATATAAGGATAGAAATGTTGTCCCAAAAAACATCAGAAAACAATTTAAAACTAAAAGATATCATTTTAAAAAAGGGGAAAAAATACCTATCTTGTTCAAAAGCAACACAATTCGCTTATTAGGATCAGACTTTAACACCATATTCTCGAGGTCAGTGGAACGAGTACCAAGTGGATCCCTTGCATCAAGTACTTCCAATATTACATCTGAGGTTTCAATAACTTTTTTCAGCTCCTTATAGAAAGTTCTCTCAGAATGATCTGTAGAAAATTAGCAAACAGACAAAAAAAAAATTAAATAAATGATGTCGTTGGACACAAGGACTTTGAAGGTATGGTTTTTGCTACCATGGCTCTTTGCTATAGCTGAAAGTTCAGTTATGATACGCTTGTTTAGTGAAACATCAGAATCATCAATCAAGCCTAGTTTCCTCTTCTCAGCCTGTCAAAAACAACAACAAAAAAGAACTTTGAATGCAAAAAAAAATCAGATGTCTATTAAAACTAACATTTGTGTGAAATGATGATGGGTTGGCATATAAAGATGAACTGGCTGTTAATTGTAGAAAGTTCACTTATACATCGATCACTATTTTTACAGTAAAAGGAATTTTAATTACAGAAGAGACGAAACCCCCACATTCATAGACATCAAGCTACATAACACATCAAAAGAAAAGAAGTGTATTAGTTAGTACAACTTACTCTATAAATACAATAACAAAATAATAATAAGACTCCTATACTGTTGTCAAGGCCACATGGACATAAATTTCCTTAGGCCTATTTGTAGAAAGAACTTTACCTACATGACTCTAACTCAAATAAAATAAGTATAATAAATAGAAGAATTTAAGGAAAGGAAGATATCATATTACCTTATTTCTGCAATAACCGTTATATATGGCCATCACATAGGTGTATATGGACATAATGACATAGTAAATCAAAAGCACAACTCACACATATCTATTACATAATAAACCAAGTATCTTTAGCACTTTCTCTCAAGTTGGAGAATAGATACTACTGGTGTCTAGTTTTTACATAAACTAGAGAAATTTCATAGGTATAGCATAAATTAGCCATAACAATGATGAACCGAAACAAACTTAAAAGAGATGATGGAGCTAGTAGTTGACAATCCGTTCCACCTTAGGTCAACACAAAACCAACGACACCTTTCACCTAAATCTATGCATTGTCAACTAGAGAGAGTAGAGAGAATAAATGAAGTGAAAATAATAATAATAAAGAGAGTGACAACATGAACTAATTATTCAAATAAATCAGTGATGTGTTCACCTTAGATCAATGCAGACAACAATGTCTTTCACCTCAAAGTTGCAAGATGAAGCATAAAAATATAAGGAGAGATCTCCCGTCTAGGCTATCCTCCCGAAAGTGGTGCATACAGAAACACACAATAGGCAAAGGGAAAATAAAAGCAATGAGAACTTTGGAAGAAAGAAGAATAGCTCTGGTTGACCTTTTGTTAGAAGTAGCTAAATGAGAACAGGCTCTTTTCAAGTTATGAATAGCACAGCTTGACCCTTTAGATTATTTTCTCTGTTCATATCTTCATTGGTTTTAAGGTGCATATACAAAACACAAATATAATTAAACAGGATATTCTAAAAGAAGGAAGAAAGGGCTGAACAAATGGTGTCTATAGTTGTAGGAAGAGAGAGAATATTACCCTCTCCTTTCTAGCGGCCTTTTTCTGCTCCAACTCCTCCAAGGCGCGAGCCCTGCGATCCTCAAGTGCCTTAAGTTCTTGTTGCTTGAAAGGCCAATCATTTGGAATCCCAGGGTCCTTCACTACCTTCTTTTTCTTGTTCAGACCAAGCTTCTTTGCCTCCTTTGCCTTCTTCCTATGGTGTTCCTTCACCTTTCTTATAATTTTGTATTTCTTGCTTAGAGATACCCTCTTACTTTTGCTCTCTGCAAGGAGGTTAAATGTAATGCAGCCCCAGAATAAATACAATCAAAAGATAATTTGGTCAAGAAATATACTTTTGCTCTTCTTCACCATATTTGCTGCTCAAAAAGTAACCTGCACAACAGATACAAGTATAAAAAACAGTTGGCAATAGCTCAATGTTTTGTTGTCACAAATTAGCAGATTAAAGAAATAAATGACATTTCACACACTGATTCAACAGGGGAAAATGATTTTTTTTTACTTTACAAGTCCACATGAACGCCCAGAGCCGAATAGACAATGGATAATGTAATTTACAATGTTACAGACCAAAATCTGGGTCACGACTAGATTCCAGGCATCAGCCCTAGATACCATAATTCCATAACAAAAGATGACAACAACATAAATTGAACTAACAATGAAAACAGAAAGCCTACTCAATCACTCCGCTCACGATTTTAGAAGGACTAGCTGCTCACTCCATGCACGTGATTCTAACTGTGCGTTTCAACATTGTCATTATGTATCGGCAACAATGTATACTAAGACGGGAAAAGATGGACCAAGGATTAAAATTTTGTTCAATCTCTATTCACCCTGAGTGAAACAACTCCAAATAAATTAGCTAAGGAAGCCACCCTAATCAAGAAGCACAACCTACCAAATTAGAATCATTAGAAACTAGTTCAAGACAAAAGAAGACATTTTTCAGTGAGACACATGCAGTGACATAGATTTAATAGTGGAGGAAATCTAATTTCTAGAACCAACCTATCCCCACGTCAGCTTTCTAGCGGCATTCACCGAGATATCTACGTCAATCCGCCGAGATATCACCCGATCAAAAATGCAATTTTATTTCGGCATTAGAAGATGGGAACAAAAAATCATACAATCACAGAAACGGAAGGAGGAAAGAAGGAAGAACATGTGAGGAAAAACTCGCGGAGAAGAGTTGAAAACTCACCCACGAAAAAAAAAAACTCTCTTTTCTGTGAGGAAAGGTCGCCCGGAGGATGCTCGTCAGCAAGGAGATGGGTTTAATAATAGGTGGAGCCGCCGGCGAGCTAAGGAGATGCGCTTTCGCCAGAGAGCGAAGGTCGCGAGGTGCAGCCGCCGGCGCGAGGGAGCCGCAAGAAATTAGGGTTTATCGGCGTGGACAATTTATAATATATTAATATTCATTGTAAATTAGAATAATGCCAAATAATTAGATTTTTTTTTCTTTCTTTTTAAGTCTCAATAAACATTTTTCAAATATTCTCCAACTCTTTTTTAACTTGAGAAATAATGTTGATTAAATAGTAAATATCTATATATCATAGTTATAATATTAAATTTAACTATCATATAATAAAAATTGGTTTTAAACTTTTATTCTATTTAAAGTAATAATGTCGATAGCTAATAAGTAAAATGAAAAATAATTTTAAAATAGTAATTTAAATTTCAAACTTCACCCGATTAAGATTATAATCTACAAATTAGAGCACAACTTATACACAAAAGAAGTAAATTTCATAACTTTTATAGTCAAAATGATTATGTTTATCACATACGTCTTCAGATTATATGAAGGGAAGTAAAGTGAATTTTATTACAGTGGCAAAAGTTAATTTACTCGCCCTCAAAACTTCGGTCAACCCGTTCACAAATCAATACGGAAAAGATAAATCACAGATAATTACTAGTGTTGAATAGTTAAATAGTGCAAGCGAAATGATAGATACTCAACTACTAATTAAAATTTAACCCAGAATTAAAAGTAAATTTCATCACGAAAAAGAAGGGAAGAAAGGGTATTGAATTATAACCTACAATAAATCCAAGTAAATCCAAATCAATAGCCGCTTAGGACAACCTCCGGTTAGCCAGCACCAACTCCGAGTTAAAATCAAATGGTGTGTTTAGTCTCAAAATAACCCTAGTCAAATATGTATAATTAGTATCTCAAATTAGTTTACTTTTGATATAAACTAATTGTTCTTGATAATTCATAAACACGAAGCGTTTACATGTAAAGTGACACATTACCGAACGAACGATCACGTCGCAACGGAAGATTATTTTCAAAATGCTCTAAATATTAAATCCATTTTAAAATCTCACCTAACGCTTTATTAATATCAAAAAATTACCCCAGAGAAGGCTCGGATCAAAATATTCATTATTGTAAAAATGCATATATCATAAAAGTATCCTATCTTATTTTTTTATGTTAGTAGAATTCAAGGGTCATCACGAAAATGTCAGTAAAAGTTAAGGGCCATTTTAAAAGTTACCGTTAAGGGGGGCGATGAAACTACTGCTGCTACTACACTACACATGGTCAATAGTTAAGCAAAGGCAGAGGGGGGAGACTTGTTTCCATTTGTCGATCCGAAGACGTTGCCTTTCTCCTTCGTCCTTTTCCTCCGCCCATTCCCCACCACGGAGCGGAGCGAGGCTGCAGTGGCAGATCTTGTGTAGGACGCTGAGAGGGCGGCGCTCACTTCGTCTCAAAAAGGTAGGGTTTTCTTCTTCTTCTACTTCTTTCAGCAGTGGGTTTTTGTGATACCAGAAGAAAATCTGTCTTTGATGCTTGATCCTTTACCATTTGCAGTTCCATTTTGACGTTCTGATTTTTTTTTTTGCTGATCCGTTTATTTTAAACGTTGTTTCCGGATATCTGGTTCTTCTAAGTCTGCTTCACACCCGTCGATTTTGTGTCGAAGGTGGAATTTGGCCAAAGGATTTCTTAGATCGTGTGACTTCTGTGCTACGGAGAGCAGGTTCTTATTTTTGGCGTTCGCCTTCGTCATTGTTGACGAGATTTTACGACCCAGGGTGTGTTCTTGGATCTGATTTTGTTAACTGTTTTTTCCCCAGGGGAATTTCTAAGCTTGATGCTGGAAAGAGTTCTCTTTATCAGTTGATTGTTAGAGAAGGAAGGATTTTAAGTGCAGTTCATCTTTTGGATGCAAAAGTATATACATATATATATCTCCCCTTCGTTGGGCAGTTGGTTCAAGCAGTAGACAAATAGGGGTTTACTTCAATTTCTATTTATCCTGATTTTTGTCCTTTGCATGCGTGCCGCAAAGCATGATTAAGCAAATTTTCCGCCGGATCCCTCGCAAGCAGTCCAAGTCAGGTGATAAACGAGATTTGGATGCGGGCGCTAGTTCACCATCGTCAGCAACTTCGACTAGTTCACGAGATGGGGATTTGTCAAACAGCAGGGTCACAATTCTCCCTCCTGGTCAGGATTCTGAGCTAGTTCATCTAACTCAGCAGAACCATGCTGGAATGCGAAATGGTGGTTTGTCTACCATGCCCTATGAAGCACTGCCGAGCTTCAAAGATGTATCGAGCTCCGAGAGGCAGAGGTTATTCATCAGAAAGGTGAATTTGTGCTGTGTGGTATTTGACTTCACAGACTCCACAAAGAGCTTGAAAGAGAAGGAAATAAAAAGACAGACTCTTCAAGATCTAGTTGACTATGTGACCTCAGCCAGTGGAAAGTTTCCAGAGAATGTTATGCAAGAGATCATCAGGATGGTGTCCTTAAACTTGTTTAGGACCCTCACTTCCCCACCTCACGAGTACAAGGTTCTACATGCCTTTGATTTGGAGGATGATGAACCTGTAATGGACCCTGCATGGCCGCACCTCCATCTTGTTTATGACTTCTTTTTGAAGTTCCTTCAATCACCTGATACAGATGCCAAGCTGGCTAAAAGATATATTGATCATTCCTTTGTTCTTAAGCTGATTGACCTAGTTGACTCTGAGGACGTCAGAGAGAGGGAGTATTTAAAGACAATTCTACACCGTATCTATGGAAAATTTATGGTGTATCGACCATTTATAAGAAAAGCTATTAATAATATATTCTATCAATTTATCTTCGAGACGGAAAAACATAATGGGATCGCAGAGCTGCTAGAGGTATTGGGAAGTATTATCAATGGCTTTGCATTGCCTTTAAAGGAAGAACATAAATTGTTCCTTGTTCGGGCTTTAATCCCACTCCATAAACCAAAATGCATGGGGATATACCATCAGCAATTGTCATATTGCATAACCCAATTTATAGAAAAAGATTGCAAGCTTGCAGATAGTGTCATAAGGGGCTTGTTGAAATTCTGGCCTATCACCAACAGTTCAAAGGAAGTTATGTTCTTGGGAGAGTTAGAAGAGGTCTTGGATGCAACTCAACTTCCAGAATTCCAGCGATGTATGGTACCACTATTCCACCAGATAGCCCGCTGCTTGAATAGTCCTCATTTTCAGGTAAGAAACACTTCATCCTTCCATTGATTGCTCAAGAATAGTAATCAAACTAAATCCTTTTTACCTTCTAGTGAACTTGTGTTCTTTGTTTTCTATTTTACATTCTAATGCTGGCTTTCCTGTAAACCACAATCAGCATGAGTGAATTTTGATGCTAATGGAATGAGAAAAATTCTCAGCTTATCACTTTGGCAGCACGTTTCCTCAAGTGACACGAGCGTCACCTCAAGCAGAACATGATGTTGCATAAGAAGTAAATATCCTTTTTGAATATTAGTCATTCAAATTCAACTGTTTGTGACTGCAAGCACCTTCTCAAATATCAGGGGGTTTTACCTTGTAGGTTAAGACTCCCTAAGGCCGTTATGTTACTCAAATGGAAAAATGAAAGTTAGGATTGATTTGAGAAATAGAAGATAACATCGAGTTGGGATATTTAAGCGCCAAATGTTTGGCCTTGAGTAAATGATAATGCAGATTTCAACTTGGCTAAATTATTGTAAAGTGGATATTAAGGATTTCAACTTCTGCCATTTTTATTTGCAGGTAGCCGAGAGGGCATTGTTCCTATGGAACAACGATCACATCGAGAACCTGATCAAACAAAATGTCAAGGTATTATTACCCATAATCTTTCCGGCACTCGAAAGAAACACCACAAGTCACTGGAACCCAGCTGTTCAGAGCTTGACATTGAATGTTCGAAAGATCTTTGCTGATAACGATCCCGACCTATTTGCTGAGTGCCTGAAGAGGTTTGAGGAAGATGAAGTCAAAAGCAAGCAGATCCAATCAAAACGCGAATCAACATGGAAACGTTTGGAGGAAATTGCTGCCACAAAAGCCGCGAGCACCGAGCCTGTGCTTATTCCGCGAATAGTACATCGTCCAATTTAAGCCGGAGTAGCTCAACTTTATTTTTGTATTACGAGGTTATCGGATCGACATTGGGTAACATGAGTCCATATAGGTTATAGTTAGATTAGTGCATGATGTACCCTTACTTTCCGCATTGTTGGTTCTTTTTGGGGGATTTAGAAAAGTTGTACAGGTTGAAAAATGTAAATACCAAGTTTATTCAAGAATGTCATGCGATAGCAGTGTTGGGGTTCATGGATTACTGGTCTACAAAGACATGAATGCTTTCAGCTGTGTACTCATTGTTTTGATGTATTAAATGGTTTGTTTGTTTCCATTTCTTTCCTCTTGGTTCCTAAGCTCGATACCTAAGATTGAACCCGGAGTGCAGGTGGCAGTTTGCTCAGATTTTGTTCAATATCCACCTTCAACCGATCCCGAAAATACAGCCCTACAATAGATCCGGCACAACCAACAGCTTCATATGTCGGGCAACAAGCAATGACAGGCAATAGTTTCAACCAGCAACAACCATAACAAGTAATAGTGGCTTGATCTGGATTCAGTCTCGACGGAGACCTATCAGAACTCAGCTCGGCTAACTCAATAACTAGAAGCTGATCTAGTTCAATTCAAGCAATGGAAAGTTTACGGTTGAACCGGATTTTCATCCGATCTAATTGAATCTGCGGACCAAATTGTTTCACTACAAAATATTTCAGAACTCAGACAATTTACTTAATATAGCTAGTACAAGGCACAAAAAGAATCATATATAATTTATATAGGACCGGTGACAAACATGAATAACAAATGTTATTGAATGTTGAGCAAAAGAGCTTTGGCAAAGGCTGGGGTCTTTGCTTTAAACTGTACAAGTCGTTGAAGTACTACCTCCGGAATATTCTGTTAAACACTCCGCGCCTTCGATCTTTCAAATCCCGAACTGAAATATGTAAGGATTATATTGTAATGTCAATAATATAAGGATGCTATTTAAGTTTGATTCATTTGTAAATAAGTCTTGAGTGGTTATGAAATTATGCTATTCCGCTCATATTTCGAAGGATAATATAGAGCTACAGGTCAACCTTTGATCAGTTGCAGAAGGATCAAAAGTTGCATTACACCCAGACAGATGATACTAAAATTATCTAAATGTATGATCATAAATCTTAATCCTATGTTTTCATAAAGCTAGATCATCGTTTTAAGTGACACAATAGAACTTCACCATTTGGGATCTTGATCCAAGCCAACGCAGCATGGAACAAATATTGCTAGACGATGACAAGGAAGTTATAATAAGCTTTCCAAGAAAATAGATGTACAATATGAGCTTAAATTACCTTCAAGTCTTCCAGCTTTGAAGAGAGCTTCTTCAGCAATTGGCCTCCACTGCTCAGCACATGAGTAGAAGATTCCCATCCCGACACTAAGCCCTCTCAGCAATTGCATGGTTCGGAGAACTGAGAAAAGTTCCTCCGGAAAATTCTGTCATGGCAAAAGGACTCCTGTTAGGATGACCATTACAATAATCAACAAACTTCTTCAAGCTGATAAGAGAAGGATTAATGATCCGATTCAGATGGCATCATCAGAAGTCACTCATTTTCCTTCTGTGCTTTGAATTAGAAATCAGAGCATATGTAGAACTGTCTTTTTTTTCTAGATTTATTGAGATTCTTGATGGTTGGAGTTGCCAATTATCTTAATAGGAATTCGATATTTGTATTATGCTTTCTCGCAAATTTTAAAGGAAATAAATCGTGTAAAAGGAGTAGAACTTATTATGTATAAAGAACCTTACGGTTGTTGTATCCCAGATGGTTGTAATGAGGAAAACTATTAAGGTTGTTCAAATAGTCCCTTTCACCTAATCTTTATTATTTTATCAACACTTTAGACTTAGAATCTTGATTTGTATATTTAAATATATATATCTTTATTTATCTACAATTAGGTCTCTACT
>JBBPFP010000060.1:4774516-4787730 GCA_037974795.1 Kaempferia galanga | reverse complement strand
CTTACTTCATGATAGTTCAAAACTTGTTAATAAAATTTTAATTTGTTAAAATCAAAGTTTTAAAAGTGACTTAGACGACTGCATAGATAGTTGGCTATAAGATTTCACCAAGGGGACCACTTTGCTTAGTGACTTGGCAACCCTTAGTAGGTTACCCGTCTAGATAGCAATCCAAGGGGTCCCCAAGGCGGCTTATGCAGCTGAGACGAGTCCAAACTAATCTAAGGAAAAAATTATTTTTTAATAAATTGTTAGTTCATTTTATATCAGTTATCTTATTTATATTTTACTATTTCAACATTTTCATGCAATTTGAATTTATGACTAAATAATTGAATTTTATATTTTATTGTAATTTTAGGTTTCTTTGTTGTAACATATAATATAAAATGTTACATTGTTTTTACCTAATTAGTAGTGTTTTCTTACCACCACCACCAACAACAACATCAACCAAGTCTTATCCCATTAGGTGGGGTTGGCAATAGTGTTTTCTTACTAATTATAACTTATTTATTTGTGATTGTAAACTTGTTTTAATTTGATTAAATATATATACATACACACATTTACATATTAGTAATTCTTAATATAATTCCCTTATCTTTCTTATTTAAAAAAGGAAATCTGAACTAGCGTTAGGTCACTAGTTTAATGGTGAACCTGGACATTTGACCATCATAATAAATTAGACAGACAACCTAGATCTAGATCCATTCTCTAAAGTGCAATTCCAACTGAAAATCAAAAATAAATTTTCAACCCGTCTCAAATACAAATAATCAAACTATTTCAAAGTAAAAAAAAATATATGTACAACATGTATTTAATCTACGAAAAACAACAGAACTAGTAAAATAAATTTACTCAATAGGAATTAATACAACTAGATAGCTCCTAAAGAATCACAATTAAACATACATGTTTGAGTTACAATTTATCTAGTGTCATATGCACCCCTTAGTATTCTAGTTATGAAAAATGAGCATTTTTTTTATCATTTTTATAAATCAGTCTGAGTTTTTGATTTTTCCAATTTTCAAAAAATAATGGAGGGTTGAACTAGTTTTTTGCCATTTTTTCACATGTCTAATTAGTGAATGGAGCCGACCTAATGAGCAACTCAGTTTCAGTTTTTTCAATCGAACCACCAATTTGGTCCAATTTTAATACCTATGATAATAGGACCTCTCAAAGACAGATAAATAAATTTGCTAACTGATCATTAGACATTCACTTGCCTAACTATTACAGTTTGCCTGATGAAACATAATAGTCCAATCTCAATCACCTATCTGTGCGATATCAATGCGAGGATATGCCTAATCTGCATCTACAATCTAAAGATAAATATAATAACGATATAAGTGACTTTTTTGGGCAGCATTTTTCATGTTATGCAAAATCGTGACATGAATCCTCAAAACTTCCTTCTAAAGATCGTGACATGAATCCTCAAACCTTGTGTTTTATTTTTATTAGGGCTAATAATTAGTATAGATTTGGATGTTATTTTCTGTCGAACTATTTCACTCATGAAGTATATTACTGGTCAAATCAACACATCCTTACAAGAGGACTGCAACTCGGAGGTCTTGAAGGTAAAGGCCCCGCCCACTACTTTGTTTTTATCACAAAGTAGTTGAGCAATAAGCATCCTATCAAAATTGTTAAACAAAACTTCTTCAATTTTTTTCCATTCACAATATTATCTATCCTATTGTGAAATTTAAAAAAAAAATACCACAAACAAAATTGAGGTTGGATCAACAGTTCTGAATTTTTATTAGCTTATCTTTAACTTCTTTAGTAACTAAGTGAATTGTCTTTAATCCTCTCATACGTGATACACCAATGCAATTGCCCATCTGAATATTAACAAAATTCAGTGGTTAGCATATCTTTAAACATGAAGCCAGAAAGATTATGAAAATCACCATCTTAAGAATATTGTGTACCTGCACAGAGACTTTTTTCAACGAAGAGTCTTCAGCAAATGGTGACATAAGAGTGACACCAGGAGGAAGCTTAGTGTCAAACATTCTTTGTGCTAAATTCAAAAATTCATCATCCCTATCTCCATGATTGCTCAATGTATGGATGCCGAGCTCCCTAATTGATACAATCAGTTGTTAGGACAAAAGCAGCACATCCCAAAGAATGAATCTAATTATCTATAATGGGTACTTGACTAGAGAGGTTCTAAACTATTGGCATATTATCCTCTTGCTTTGGGGAAATTTTTTATGAATCACTACAAGGGAGACCAGATTAAACATTTGTTCCAGGCAAATATTTCTGTTGGCATCATCCTTCAAAATTATACTAAAACATAGGGAGAAATCTGTATACTTGTAACTTATTTTGGCCTTTAAAGGGTCATTATCAGCCAAAGCAAGCACAAGATTTGCATATCCAAGCCTCAAGTCATCTGGAAGTTGTTTCACTTGTCCGTAATCAAGCAACGCAACCTACAGAAGAACAAGAAGAAAATATAACTAAGAAAATCTATTAAAGTATAAATTTGCAAGAAACCTTCCTTTTTGCAACAAATAATACAACTGGCGAACAAGGATAACTTCTAAAATCCAAATCATAAGCACCCTTGCCTCTGTGCCCTTGCAGATAAGAATGTTTCCAGGATGAGGATCTGCATGAAAAAATCCATCCTTTAGGATCATTTGACCATATGCGAGTGTCAAGCTTTTTAATATTTTCCTGCATTACAGCAAAAAGAAAACTGAAATTAGATTTCATCTTAATTAAAACATCTCTAAGTTATATGAATTATTAGAAGGATGATTGAGGAATTGAATCAACAAATTTGAAGGATCTCATGCATACAGACCATAAAGCTATGCAGAAAGGAAACCAATCCAAAAGGAGAGAGGTTTCCTTTTCCCTGCAAAATATAGACCCACGGGAACAAATGAACAATGATTCAAAATAGATGTTTTCACTCAACCATATTGTCTATAGAATAGTAAACATTTTCTCAAAATATAATAAAATAAAAACTGGAACAAATATATATAGCTCAAACAAATTATAAAATGGAAAATATGTTAAAACTATTTATTTCAAAAAGCTTCCGCATAAGCTGCTTATGCAACCGTATAAGCTTATGCAATGAAGAATAGCATAAAATCTGCTTATGGTTGTATGGATACTATGCAAGTAAAGTGAATCCCAAACTTAATAAGTTCAAATTTATATTAAATTAATATGAATGTGATTAAATTAGTTTTTCTAAATGGAAAAAAAGAAGCATATTTTTATCTAGTGTCTACGTCCACAAATAAAATTTTCTATATATTTATTGTAGTCAGCTGAAAGATAAGTATTTTTTCAAGTGATCTGTTTTGTACTATATGTATTGTAGATTCACATGCAAAAAATTTTAAGCAATTGATGTAAATTTGTTTATTGGTTACTTTTGTTTAGTTTGATATTATATAATAGATGTAAACCCATAATTTTTTAATCCACATTCTACTTTGTTGTCAATATAAGTAATGTATGTTGAAAAGCATTGAGCGCATGTCAGTTCTACTTATGCAATTGCTTGACCAAGTACCGGCTGCATATGCTTTTTAAACATTAGTTAAGATAGTGTGGATAAGTTGAAAGATAACAAATATCTACTATAGTTAGACAAATTGAAATGAATAACCAAGGTGTCAGAGGAAGGTGAAATCAAAGAGAACACTGTTTAACATAATTAAAATTAATTTAAAGATTTATTGCTGGTACTATAACCATATATAGAGTTAAAATGCAAGGATAATATCTATATAGCTGACAACAATAATTGATCGTAATTTCCAAATATTAAATGGTTAATTTTAAATGTTTAGCAAAATACAACTCAAAGTTCCAGACTTCCAGTAAAGGTTAACTTTAAATGTTAGCAAAATACAACTCAAAGTTCCAATAAACTTTCTGGGCTCCAGCAAGCAAGTAAAACTCAGCAGTAGCACACAGATTCTAGCTTAGGGTGTATTTAAGTGTTAAGCTCAAATATTTATTGTTTTCTGTTATTAGCTGTATTCGCCCTAGTCCTAGGATATGAACAACATGGTTTTGAAGACCAGTGAATTATGATTCTAAGTTTGCAGAAATGTGTAAAATCAGTGTTCTGTCTTGAATTATGTATATGTTCCATTTTGAGGAAGAGTGTTAGAGTTAATAATCACAAGTATTAGTATGTCTGAGTTTAGACCACATGACATATTTGCTATTTTAGTCAGGGGTTATATTAGTTCTCTTTTTTAATATAACAGTCTAACTTCATCAATTCAACCATAGTGACACATGCAATTATACATTAGAGAAAAGATACGTAATTACGAACTATATAGTTGTTAGAGAAATCCATTATTTAACACTATAACAGCGCTTTTTTTGTGCTTCCCCTGCAAATTTGAATGTGCAAAGATGCAAGACGCATGTATAGATGTCTATGCATATGCACGTAAAAATATAGTTGTTTGTGTCTGCAAACTTTAAATATATATCTCAGTGGTACATGTCAGTACGAAGACATAAAAAGAATGATGCAAGAGCTTACTGCTTTCCAATAACTGCAATTTTGCTGCTGGGATCAATACCCAGTTTTGCTATTTGTTCACCAAGATTCATTATTGGAACACCATCAATAAATTCCATTGCCAAGACCTTCCTAACCATTTAAAATCAACCAATAAGAATATCATGAAAATAATTCATATGTATATAAATAAAATAATGGTTGATATAAGCATTGCGAACTATATAAATCCAAAACTAGATAAATTGTACATACATAAAAAAATCAAAAAAACACGGGAGCAATTGTCTTCTCTGAATCTCTGATGCTATTAAAGTACAAAGATAATAATATGACCGTTTAGATTATCGGAAAGTATAAAATTTCATTTCATAGGAATATAGATAGGTTTACAAGTTTGACCCATAACTAGAAATATTCATGCACAAAAGAACTATAAAAGTTGTTTTTTGTTTAATTCCCATAACAAAAAAGAAACTTCTTATAGCAAATGAAGCCTAGTATTACTATGTGATAAGGCATTGGTACAAATGCAATCAAGAAGGCTTTATGCTATTTGGATCTGTAGAGATTTACAAAAATCCTGGTCAAGAGAAAAAGGTACATAATAAAAGAGAAAAGTTGTGAATGGAAAGTTCACATATTGCTTGTCAGTGTTGTTTTTTATTTTTATAATTAGCATCAAGAACACAAAACAAACTTTTCCTTTGACATGACATCATTACCAGACATTGCTAGTTGATGAAAGCCAAAGAAAACATTTCTGAACAAACACAATATAACATGAAAATACACAAGTCTGCGTCGTGAAATCCTCATTAAAAAAAGGCATAAACATGGGCAGATATTATATTTTTAAAGCTCAAGTTTTGGCACTCTCTTCAATTGAAATATGGCATCACATGTCCTCACAGAAGAAGCATCACATGTCCTCACAGAAGAAGCAAGACACTGCCATGTGGCTGCTCAATAAAAGAAACCTCAACAATGTTCATTTCAATTTTTTTAAAAATAAAATGTTACTTTAATATTTTAAAACATAAAAGTGCTACAATATTGGGAAAAAAATATATACACAAAATTAATGGTGATTTGTTATATAGATAAATTTTATAAATTATCAAGGTATTTATTATTCAATTTAAGGTGAAAAAAATGAATAAATAAATTAGAAATTTATATACCAATTTTGTTTCACGGATTGAATGAGTAAAAATTTATGTAACTTATTTGAAGTGAAGAATTTAGGTAAACTCCCTGGCAGACCCTCTTATGAGGGCATGTGATAAAAAATTCTCTTCATTGAGCATGCCATGCAATATGCCCAATAAAGAGAAGCAACAACCTTGAAACACCTTCTTTAAGGGCATGTTTGAACTTTAATGTATGTCACCTCTTCAAAAAGCATGTCACATACTCATTATATTAACACTTCCCTTTTATTAATAAACACCCACATCCATTTTAACATTAATACTCATTATTTGTGGATATTATTGTCCACTCATTCATCTTTATTCTCTATATCTAAAATTTATTTTCTTATTTTTTGGATTTTTTTTTTTTTATAAAATCTGTTCATAAATAGAGTTCAAAGAATTGATTATTGAATGTTGTTAAAGCATGTCACATACTCATTATATTAATACTTCCCTTTTATTAACAAACACCCACATCCATTTTAACAATAAGACTCATTATCTATGGATCTCATTGTCCACTCGTTTATCTTTATTCTTAATATCCAAAATTTATTTTCTTATTTTTTGGAATTTTTTTAATAAAATCTGTTCATTAACAGAGTTCAAAGAATTGAACGTTGTTATTGTGTGTGTTATAACACTCATCCACATTAAATGTAAGCATTTGGGTGTTATAACACACACATTAACACCAATGCGAATGGCCTAAATGATAATTTTAGATGGCCTTCTTATAAAATAATATCAAAGCTTCTCTACTATAAAAATAATAATTTTAAAATTTTAGCTGAAAATAAATAACTTAAAATATATATGGAAAAAAACGAACAAGGTCTCTCCAATGATGACACTACAAAGTCCCATCATTCTCACCTCTATATTCTTTTCTCTTCCCACCAAAGACTCCTACCTCTACCATCTCATCTATTTCTTGATCAACAACACATTTGCCAACCACTCTACTCGTGGCATATGCATTGCTCCGTTTCATTCCACCTAAAATTGTTCAATTTCTCAAAAGCAGAATGTGTGTGGCAATATTGTTTAGGGGTGGTTGTTCAACCGCAATTTCTCACGACCTAAATAAGAAACCTCCTGTTGTGTGCAATATCTCAACATGGATCCAACATCATCTCTTCTGTTCTCTTAATTGCATCTCCTCCCCTACAAATCTCCTTAAAGGATCCAAGTGTTGAAATTGTCACCACTAATCATAATCCCTCCACACTAGTTCATTTCTCTCTTTTCCCAATTCCATGAGGGAACTACACCTAGGCGCAATACCACTAATTTGACATAGAAAGAAAAATCTTTTTGTTCATTATAATAAGTATATTAAAGATTTTTTTTTTTTTTTTTTGCATCTCTCTTGTGGGGTTTTTAATCCGTTATTCACACTCCTGTATAAGTACCCTACAAACATCAAAAACCAAGTTTAATACTCAATTTTTAATCAACAGTTGATCACCAAAGTAAAAGAATATATATATATATATATAATATTAAAAAAAAGGAAGGACGAGAACTTGATGTCAAAGGCCACTCTGCATCATGTAAAGAAATTATAAGGAAAAAGGTAATGGATGATACAGTTGATTAAAGGTCTATCACCAACTATACTAGGGGTTTCTTTAGTTTCTTCAATTAAATATATTTGCTTCACATGATAACTAAAGACAAAATCAAAGCGATAATTTTGTTAGGCATCCTATCAATCCAGCAGTAACATTGTCATAAATCCTGTGAATGCAAGCAACAATTTATTAATAGCATATGCTGCTTTAAAAGAAACCCTTATTACCCCATTATGCTACTCGACCAAATCCACAATGAACAAGCTTCCTGATAATAAATGCATTACAATAAAGTTTGTATCATAACTGATGAAAGAAACTAATTGTTGCATATACCATCATATTTTCTCCACTCCAAAGCTTTACCTGGTTACCATGCCTGGGATGATGCGTGGTACTAAAACAGGAGGCTTCTTATTGTTATTGCTGAAAAACTTCTTAATTTTTTCCATAGCAGCAGCTTCTCTCAGGAAATCAAACTCATAAGCAATCTAGAGATACAACCGAAAGAAAAGAAGGAAAAAAAGCGCAAATAATTGAATAAGATTATATTCAGACTACACCTTCTAAACCGAATTAAAGGATAAGAAAACTGTACTGCATGAACACAGAAAAAGATAATGCTTCAACAAAGTGAGAATCATTAGAATAGCTAAGGGACATATGATGGCTACAAACCTAAACTAGATCTTAGAGAAATTTTGTTCTCACACCACTTACATAAATGATCATCATCACTCTCAAGTCGTGTTTATGCCAAGTATTTGTTGGAAATTGATTTTTTTAACCAATAAGAAACATGGACGATGATGTATTTCATGACTATGGATCATTAGCCATTAACAGAGTTTACTGATAGATATCAGTCAACATGCTACAATTTAAATCATAGTGGCTGAAGAAGATTTTGAAATTGGTACTAAATATGCAATGGAGAATTATTGATAAAAAAAAACAGCTTACAAGTCAAATGTACTAAGCCATATCAAGAGTTACAAAGCCATTCAACCCACCTGGTCAAAACCTAAAACCAAGCATAATCCAGAGAAACTCAACTAGATTAATTCTACTTGATGCTACACAATCTTCAGACAAACTCCAACTGTTACAACCAGCTCTACCCTGTTTAAGCCAATTCTGGCAATGCCAGTTTTATCAGTTCCAACTTCCAACAGAATGCATCAAAAGTTGTCATGTATTTTATAATGATGTTAAAAAAAAAAGCTTATTAAGTTATCATGTATTTTATAATGATGTTAAAAAAAGATTATTACAGAATCATGCATTTAGCATTAACTACAAGTTCTTTGTTAGAATAACTAGGACAGACAGAAAATGAGAGAAAATACATATACCTGCTTCTCCACTTCTTTGGTGACTGAGAACAAATCAAAGTTTATATCCGTCTTTTGCAAAAATAAGACAAATGCTTGCAAGTTGCAGATATCAATCAACATCAACTTCTGAACTCCAGGATGTTGAACCTTGGAGATTTCTGTCAAATCAGTAAACTAATGGTGGTCGAAAACAGAACATGTATATCAATGTTTGTTGTCACCAACCTTCACAGCAACATCAGTCTTAACACCTCTCAGTTTTGCCCTGTGAACCTGTTATGATAAAGAAATATCAACAATCATTCAAAAGGAACACACTCAAATCAGAAGGAAAAGGTTTATGTTTAACCTCGGCATACAATACAATACAATATATAATCACAAAATAGATTCAAATAATCAAGATAAACCTTGCTGCACTGAATAAGAACTTCAAAAACACAAGTCCATTAAATAATAAACAATTCTGCATGTAGGAATGCTAAGAAACAAATGCAAAAATCTAAAATCAAATAACTTTCTCTCTACATTCAGATTCAACAGTTTATTATGTCGGTGCCATAAATTATTTTGTTTGTAGTTTGTGATCTTGAAGGCACACTGTACATGAAGCATGGGTCAACATGTACCTGGTTGCTCTTCTCAATAACTAAAACTTAAACTTTTCCTATTCATCATTTGTCTCAGTTTAGTGTCCGAGTGAGTAAAGGCATAAAACCTTAACCCTTCACAAACCCACATTCATTTTTGTCAACTACTCTTATCCACGGCACCATAATATGGGCTATAAACAGAGTACCAAGACATCATGGACCTATAATAAACTCATATTAATTCCAGGTTGTCTTCTTATGCTTGATGCTCTAATTTTCTTGGTGATTCCTGCTTGATGTTCCTTGTAAATGGCTCTTTTTCCACAATATCAGCATCCATCATCTAGACCCTTCAATCAGTCTCTCTTCTTGGAATTTGATGCTTCCTTCTTGCTCTCTGTTAGATATTTTGGTATTCAGGGACAAACCATATTATATAAGTTGATTCAGTTCAAATCAGATCAATTCCCTTCTACGTTTATCTTGGTTGAGGAAAAAAATACAAACTTCAACAATTACTTATTATGGTCATGGTAGCACTCCAATTATTTTGGCAAGGATGAAAACAAGATCAGCACCTAGATTGGATTATTTAAATACCCAGTAAGAATGCAAAACAGAAGAATGCAATTAATGATTTAATTATTTTCATCAATTATTATGGTCGTCTGTATGGTAGCACTCCAATCAATCAAAAACAGAAGAATGCAAACTTTTGTCCGAGGCTTCAAATTAATGATTGTTAGTGTGCATTCAATGCCCAATGATGAGTTAGAAGATGCTTCCAGGTTATAAGACAAATAAATACACTCGAGTTCAAAATTAAAGGAAGCTTCTGATAAAGTAAAAAAATATATAATAAAAATGGTTCAGTATTATAAAATAATGCTATAGAACTCATTGAAATCTTATGTCTTTAGCAATTTTCAAACGTCCATAGAGAGTAAAGATAATATGTGATTGCAGATATAGTTTGAATTCTTTTTTCTTTCTTCATCTGTTATTTGATCCTCCTACAATAATACCTAATTAGTAACTATGAAAGGAAACAAAGTTCACGTCCCCTGGTCTTGTTTCTGAAATTTATCTTCGAGATCAGAAAAAAATGCTATTTAATTTGTTGCTTTATCAGCAGCTTGATAATCTAACACATATCTAAAAGATACGTACAAAGAAGAGAATCAATAATACAAGCCTTTTCAAACTCTGTTCACTTTTTTTAAGATAAAATAATAGTAGTTTCGGTCTTCTTTAAATGTATCCAATATGTTGAATTTATTTAGTTCAAACATACTAGTTCAAACCTGTGCAATGGAAGCAGATCCAATAGGTTCGACTTCAAACTGCTCGAAGATTTCACTGAAATTTTGTCCCAATTCATCCTCTATTATTTGTTGTACAGCTGAAATTGGAGTAGCAGGAGCCTTATCACATAATGTGACAAGTCTTCTTACCCATGCTGCTGGAGCTAAATCAGGCTTTCCCAGAATTTGTGCAGCCTGATTATATATAAAAAATTACATTTCCCCCAAAAGCAATATTTTCTTCACATGCAGAATATGCTCCTTTTATCGGAGATCAATAAACATACAATACTGAAAGAGATGGGAAGAAAATATATGAAATAGTTTGGACAGAAAATCTATGATGCGTATGTATCTAATTGACTATCAATGTCGAGATCACACATTGACATCTTCAGAAAATATACAGAAGAAATTACTTGGACACTCTCAAATCTGAGCATATAATCCATTTTTTAATAATGCAAAAAAGGTCATTCTTTATGGTTTTGGATGTTTCCTAAAAAAATTATTACTCTGACAGCTAGACAACTCCTATTTTTTAGTATGAAATAATCAATAAGGAAATCAATAAAATGACCATATTTCATCTATCCAAAGTATATGCTATTTCTATATATTGTCATATGATAAGGTCAATTAAAAAGTACCTAGCTCAAGACTATCAATATGTTCAAATTTTATCTCAAATAGAAACATATATTATTTTATTTTAATTTTCCCTATTAAATTCTTTACCAATCTTTTTATTCATTTATCATATCTGTATTTTGTTGTATAAGTAGCCATCTATAAGCTTATTTAGGAATTCCTTAGGGAAGGCTTTTCATGGATGGTCTAACTGAAGGGAAGACAATTCAGGGATTCTTGGCAAGGCACAGTACATAATACTTAAATTGAAGGCAATGAGCACTCTTGCAAAAAATTGAGAGGCAAAGACAGATGAAATTTAGAAGTACTTTATGTCAATTATCATTTATCAATGCATATTTTTTGTGTTCATAGCTATTGACTGTATTATCAAATGTTCTGCTTCTATATGATATCTTTGAAAAGGAACATCAATCCATGAAAACAAATGCTCCAATTGGTTATCAGGAAACGAATTGTATACCTTGAGAAAGAGCCCGCCAAGTTCAGAGCAGAGAGAATACATCTTCTCTGCTGCGAGCTCATGCTGCCTCTCCCACATCTCCTCCTGTTTCGCGGCATCGCTGATGAGTCCCGTCCGGAACTGACACACCTGGTTAGAAGAAGCAAAGATCACATAAAGATAGGAGCTTTGCTGAAAGAAAGAAGTTGGAAGAAAGAACCAAGCCAAAAGAAACAAAGAACCCATAAAGACTGGAGATTTTGTAAACAAAAGAGGAGGCAGAACAAGAGGGTGAAAAGAATTGAAAAAAATTAACAAAATATTGAAAAATTAAAATGGAAACCCTTCAATTCTGAATTGTATCATCTCTGTCTTTTTGTATAGAATTTGGGTGAATGAAAATGTTGCAAGGATTGAAGTTCACGCAACTTCTGAGGATACAACATTTAATATTCTGGATACAAATTTTACCATTCACAATATGATGTTGTCTTTAATCAAATAATGATGAAAATTGGAGGGAAGTGACTTGTCTAATACTCCACCTCAAATTGGAGCATATATATAAGTGATGCCTAAAATGGATTGTAAAAGCTAAAAAAAACTGATGGGGTTCAAAAATCATAGTTAAACTTAGGAGTTTATTTTAAAGTTTAGAGTTTGAAAGTTTTATCTGCTTGTTTAATGTTTAAAAGTTATATAAAGTTTCAAAGTTTGATATAACTGGGGAAATACATTATTATGTCCCTATTATTTCCGGTCGTTCCATTTATATTCCTCAAAAGTTTTTGTTCCTATTTATATCCCTCATCTTTTATTTTTTTTTTTCCAGATAATATCCTTAAATCCTCAGCAAGGATATTATCCGGAAAGAAATTAAAGATGAGGGATATAAATGGGAACGAAAAACTTTTGAGGGACATAATTGGAAAAAACTAAAATTACCCCCACATGTGCATATCTCGTTACTTTAAAAATTTGAATTAAATTTGATTCTCACATTCGACGTAAAAAAAATCCTTATTCACTTCAGTGATTCTCCCCCTCCCCCTTCGTTCATCGCAACCGTCGATTTCTCTCCTATATCGACTGGTGAATCAAAGAATACAACCATAAACCTTGTTTGGGCTCTATAAGTGCACTTATAGTGTCTTCGTGAGTATATATTATAGACTCTAGGGTGTCCGAAGGATTCAATCCCCATAAGGACGTCTGCATCTCAGAGATCAATCTCTACGACAACTTCATCCTGGAGAATCTCCAGAAGCCGGCAGCTCCCAGGCTCACCGTCAGGCCCTACCTCGTGTTCTTTGCCAACGACCACCATAGAGCCATCTGCAAGGAGCTCCTCTGGCTGTGGAAGGGGAAGGACCCAGAGATGCCGGTATTTGAGTACGTCCTAAGCGACGCCAACACCAAGGACTACTACTCCTTCCTGCTGCAGTCGCGATTTTGCCTGTACTCGAGCAAGTACGAGGTGTCGAGCCCTTGTGTGGTGGAGGCAGTGTACGCGGAGTGTGTACCAGTGATCGTGTCGAAGAGCTACGTTCTATCGTTTGGCG
>JBBPFP010000060.1:4733449-4744613 GCA_037974795.1 Kaempferia galanga | reverse complement strand
CATCATGAAGAGGAGTCCAATGATCATATCTTCTTCTCTTGTAGCATTGTTAAACCTATCTTTGACAAGGTGAGGGCATGGTTGGGCATCACTCATGAGATTGCGGACATGGCTTCCTTACTTGATGTTTTTAAGGAGCACTAAAGGACAAGAGCTGACAAATAAAGGCAAGACACTTGGCCATAACATCCATGATCTATCTCCTATGGAATGCGCACAACATGAGCCGATTTGAGAACACCCTTGTTTTGAAAGGGCATTTCACAAAGTTCAAGTTCACATTTGGCGCTTTGTGAACATTGAGTGAGGCTGTGATGTGTTGATGACCTCATGTGAGGACGTATTGTGATGTATTGTGATGATGTGCTTGGGTCTAGATGTGCCTGGTGTTCATATTTCGGGCCTTGTGGTGTGTTTTGGATTTTGATGTCCATGTCGGACACTTGATTTAGTGTCATATTTTGTTATGCACTTGATAGATTACTTGATGATGATACTTGACAAAGTCATAAATTTGTTATACTTGTGAGCATCACATTATTATCTCTTATTTTTGGATATATAATACATTTACCTTCCCAAAAAAAAAAAAAAAGATGTGCTGTCATATCGATGTGGCTCATAGAAATCATGGTGCTGAATCACACCAACTCATCCGGCTGACCAACTCACATTCAAAAACTTATGGACAATGTGAGCTGAGCAAACGAACACATCGAGGTGAATGCACCATCACTCTATTTGCTCTGAGATGGAATCCTTTCAGGTAAACAGAGCCTGCTCTATAAAATTTTAGGTTGGTTTACTGAACAATGCAGCTCTCTTTAGGAGAAACATGGAAATTCAAACAAGATAAGATTACCCGAAACCAAACCGATGAACCACTAAACTAAGTTTTTTCGGTTTGGTTCGACTTAGACAATCTGTAAACACCGCAATTCAGCATTACAAAACTGAGCACTTCCACTATGAAGTTGGAATTGGCATCCATAAAATCGATAATGACAGCTTTATTGACAACCTATTTTTCGATCCCTCGTGTTGGATTTCTCTAGGAGTTTCAAACTAACATGTATAAATAATAAGAGGCATGGGATGTCGATTCTATGGCAATTACCTTTCCGGCCATAGGAGGTGGTGGGCTTGAACTAAAAGCTTCAGAATCCCATCACTCTCGAAGAGAGGTTGAGAAGAGGGCCCAAGGCATTGGGGGAGAACTTCCTGGCAAAGAGGAAACAAACTGATGTCGGTTTTGAGTTGTAGATACATGTGGTTCCATTGTTTCGAATAGACTGGATAAATTCCGGTGTGACGCTGGGAGCACCATATGTTGCTGGATGAGGCCCTCCCCTTGACCAATCAACCCAGGTTACAGTCCGATTCGAGTTTAAAGACCCATGGAACATGTTCAAGTAAGTCGGCATATAGTGCTCATCGGGATAGCAAGAAGGCTTGCAGTATTTGCGGAATATTAAGTAGTACTGGTAATCTGCTACGATGTACGCTGCCAGTTCTCGGTTGAGTTCAAACCACTGGGAACCTTTTCTCCAGTGATAGAGCTTGATTGTAGGAGCCATGCGACGGTTATAACGGCCACGACCTTGTTGAGAATTCTCATCGTACGATTCAACAAAGCTGTGGGAAGAATATATGAGATAGTCGTAAACGGTTGAGAAGTCATACACTGGAATGCAACTTTCGGAGAGGAGGACAAAGCGTTCGTTGGTGAAATCAAGCAAAGCATTGGCCAAGAGGCGCTTCTCTGCATCAACTAATGTCACTGATCCCCAAGAAACCTCCTGCAGGAAGAGAAATTATTAGCATAAAGAAATAGCAATATTTATAAGCTGAAATGAATATGTTAGTTAACAAATCCTGCATCATACTCTATCGAAGTACATACCAAATTTGTGTGCTCAAACGAATACCTGTAATGACTGCAAAACCTTAATTAAGCACCTATTGTATAACTTAGTGAAGAATGTCATCGGTTTGACTAAGTGAGCATTCTTCAACCAGTTTAATGTTGACAGAAATAAACTGTTGCAACTTGCAAGTGTAACAAAAAGTTCATCTTCATTCTCCAGTTCTAACTTAGCGTTCTGTTTATTTGGAGGCAAATAGGAGGGAAAAGAAAAGAAACAAGGAAATGAATTTGCTATTCTCCTGTTCACTTGGAGTGAAGATGACTACAAAACTTCATTCTATACAATTTCTCCATTTTCTTTCTGCCCAAATTGAATGGTTGCAGAAGTCAAAAGTATAGAATAACGAAGTTTGATGAAAAGACAAGAAATGAAATATGTCTGACTCCATTCGATTCCATATCTTTGATCACTTGGATGAAAATAACATCACTAATAATTTGTGTTAATTAGATGTTTAAATTTTATTTCCATAGAGGAAATGGATTCCTCTTCTCTACTTGCTTCTGAGAAAACAAGAGAAATTGATCTCTTTTTTCCTTTTTTTCCCCCTCCTACTTGCACATCATTCTTTTCCATCTGGTTTCATCAAAATAAACAAGATATAAGGAAACAGGTGAAAATACGATTCAAACTACTTTATTTCTCTCCCATTTTCTTTTCCCTTCAAGTCAGCCACTAAAGAATAAAGATCACATATACACCTTAACCTTTAGCAAAATTTAGCATGCTCTGACCATACATCACCCAATATCCTATAACAAGGTCAAGAAAAAAGCAAATCGTCTTTGCATAAAACAGAACCTTAAAACCAGTGACGCAGTTGTTCGTCAAGCCAGCAATGGGTAGCACACTAGCACTTCAATTATGATTTTTAACCTTTGATACTAAGTATATACAGAAGATATTATTTCTAAAACAAAAGATGAATCTCACCTCGCTAGGGATCTGCCGACCGTAGAAAGCGGAACTTTCTGTGACATTAAGTTTGTAATCAGGAAGTGTGTGGACATATACTGAATACAGCCCCTCATGGCCTTTGAAGAATCTGTCCCACAGTTGCACGAAGGGCAGAGGCCCTCTTGTCATGAACATGAAGGCCACCTTTGGCACCCTCTGAAATGGATACTCCTCCATCTTTGGCACCATAAAAGCTCTCCAGAGTAGCTCTTCGTCTGTCATACTATGCATCAAATGCTCAGGAGTCACAAAACTCTTGAAGCTCAAAAACTCCTTATCACAGTTGGCCATGTACATTGTACTCGGGAAAAAGATTTCGGTCTGTGAATTGAAGGAACGCGTGAAGCGACCACTCGCCGACAAACCTATGACGACCCCGGCCATGAATATGACCAGAAAAGAGATGAATTTGATCAACCCAACAGACCAGTTTTTCTTCGGAGGGCAAGGGAAGAAGTCAGCCTCGTCTTCATCTGGTTTGCTCCTCGGCTTCATCTTTTCTGCTCTAGCTAATCTCCCTTTTCCGATCAAAGCGAGATGCTTGAACAACAGGCTGAATTTCCCACCAAAATAGAACAATCCACCGAATCTCCCGGCTCAAACCCTAAATCCTCCTGGAAAAACTATCTAATGAGACAGCGAGGGATCGAGAACCCCTACGAAATCATCTACCAAATATATGCGAAACGGATCCAACCCTCCAAAGATCGAATTTTCTCCAGAAGGGATCACGAGGCGCTCACCAGCAGGCCGATTGTTCTTCGTTGCGCATCGATCCTCCAGCCGCCGCCTTCCTGAGCAGCGATCCTAGGGTTCGCACGAGGACGAATCGAGAGCGGGCGGAGAAAAGAAGGGTCGTCTTTTCTGCACTTGGATCGATCGCAATTCATTCTCCGTCGTCAACGGATCGACTTCGATCGAATCGTCCGTCTCAAACTGCTACCGCACCACGACATGCCGATCCAACACATGGACTCCGTCAACTGTCAAACTGTATGCGTTCGGCAATGAGCAATCATTATATTTATATGTTTTAAATTTAAAATCATATCATTTGAATTATAAATTAGATAAAAAAATAATTAAAAGGGTAAAAATCAAAATAACATCTCAAAATACACAAATCATTAATTTTTTTTAAGTCAAAAAGTACCATCAAATGCTTTATTTTAAAAGTACTTTTGTTATTGTAAACAACTATTCGATAGCTGCTATAATACGATGGTAAAAGATGATTTTGCTCATTTCAGTGCCCCTGCCAATTCATCACAGGACCCGGAGGAGGTGATAGATGCTATAATATCATTCTTTACTTTTTAATGTTATTATAATACTAAGATTATCCACTATAATGTATCAAGTTAGTCTCTAATTGTTACAACATATAAAGCTACTAAAGCAGATGCTACAATTATTTTAAAATGATTTTGATTGATATTAAAATGATACTAAAGTAGATGCTATAATTATTTTAAAATGATTTTGATTAGTATTAAAATGATTTTGATGATGTTTAAATAAGTTTCAACAAGTTGGTACATAGTACTTCAATATAATAGTGTTCAGAATTTAAGATTTACGATTTGAGATTTTAATATTTAAGGTTTAGCTATAATATGTAGAAGTTGCTTATTAACTACTATAGTGTGTAAAATCTACATGATAACGGTTTACAACACGAAAAGTCAACTATTTCAACATTCAAAATTTAAGATTTAACATTCAATATTATAAATTTAGGATTTAACTACAATGATTACCAAATAAAAAAACAACTAATTCACTGAACTTTAAACCCGTAATCAATTTTATTATATTAAAATACTCTTTAGTCAAAAATTGTAAAACTTAGTTAAAATTATTTTAAATTGATTAACATCATTTGAAAATATGTAACTATCTTATTGTTTTTATACATTATAGTAACTGCCTAGCAGCTGCTACAATAGCATGGGAAGTAAAAGTATTCTCATTATAAGCTTTTACATACTGTAGAATCTATTTGTAGCTCCGATGTGGCAGAACATATCATACACTTGCGATATTTGAATCACTCATGATGTTGAGCTGCCCTCTATGACCCATCTATACTTCCTGAATTTACCCGATGGAAATTTTTCGTGAATCGAATTAGTTAGGTTTGGAAGCAAACCAAACCGAGTCTAATTGGGGACGCTCAAGTTTATTTGATAAGGTAATCAAACAATGTCAAGTCTAAAATAAACCATGTTATTAAAATGAATGTTCAAGTTTTGCTCGATTTATTTTTTACGAGCTTGAGGTTGGTTCAAACATAGCTTGAGCTTGACTCAAACTTAGCTTTAGCTTAGTTAGTTTAAATGTTATCGAATTCCCAATTAAGTTTATCTAATTGTTTGAATTTTTTACTTATTCTATTAGTTATTAAACTTGGTAATTCAAACTTGTTGTTCGTTTTAATTTTTTTTGTTTATTTAGTATGTTGATAAGAATTTTATTAATAAATATTGTTCGTTAATATTGTTCACGAATATTAACAAGCTGAACACATGTGTGTTCAATCATATTTGTTTAGCTTAATAAGTTGTTCAAACTTATTTATTTAATTTATCTGATATGTTAAATATATATAAATAAATTCTTATTAAATCAGACACCAAACTTCCTAAACTTCCTATAAACATGCAATTCATTTGCCACCCTTAAATTAGTCGGATATTTAGATTAAAAAAAAAAACACAAGTTAATTAAAATCGTTGTCATTTCACAACGTGCCATTTTAGTTATTAATTATCGTTTTTTCCTTCCAAAAAATATTTTAATATATTATTCTTCAATTTGTTCGTTAAACCCTAACCCCTCGCCTCCTCTCCGCCGCTTCCAATTCTCTCCTTCGATGGCGAGCATCGCCCAGTTTGGGAACATCGAGGGCCACCGGTTGAAGCCCACCAGGATCCGGCTTCTATTGAGGGAGTGCCTCCCTGAGGAGAGCCGGCCTACTCCAGACCACTCCCAACTCTCCATCATCCTTTCTGATATCAAAACCTACGGCCTCCTCGACGAGCAAGTCCACGACCCCTCCGATGCGAAGTTGGTTGAGGAGTGGCGCAACGCCATGGATGCCTGGACAGAACGCGTCATCTCGTTGGCATCCAGTAAAATGGTATCTCATTGCATTCGTGCTCCTAGCTTAATATGTAGTCGAGAGTTTTTGTGTGTTGGAAAGTTTTGCACTTTCAAAAGATTTTACCGTAGTCACTGTCTATCCTCACTGGAATATTGCTAACATTGTGTGTGAACTAGTTTCTCATACTACTTTTTATACAGTCTGTCAGTTTTCAAATATCAATCTTTACATGTGACTTATGGTTTTTGTGATGTTTGCACATCTGAAACAGGAATTATTCTAAAAGAAAAGGCAATTTTTGGTTTTATCTTTTTGTTTTTTTTTTGTGGTTGCTTAGATATTAGAAAATAACGCCAGTACCTTGTTACATTGGTCGTGGCTGTATGTTGTGTATGATCAAATCTTTCATAATTGAAACCTATTTATTAATGTATCTGGATATTATTAGCAACTCATTTTCTTTGTTTCTTTGATTTTTTTTAGCCAGACAAATGCTGTGTGGGTGTGTCTTTGCTGGGGGTGAGTTGTGGAGAGTGCAGCTCTGATCGTTTCATGACATCTTATTCTGTTTGGTTCCAGAAGCTACTATCAATTATTCAGGTATGGACCATCGTTAACTGTGATTATGCTCGTTGTTGAAATCAGGTTTCATTGATCTTTAAAATTCTATTTTCAGTTAGTAAAGTCTATTTTTTTAGGATGCTTAATTTTGAAAATGCATCCATGTGTTTCAACCATGTTAACCCTTTGTTAAAGCAAAGGGCAGGCACAAGCTCATGTTCACTAAATAGGTTAGCTATCTGTGTCTTGTCGTTGTAATTTAATTTTGTAATTTTCTTTATCAATATTGCATTTTATAAATTTTTGTGGAACTAGTTAGCTATTACCTTTTTTTTTCTTAAAAAAACTCTGATTTATATGAAAATAAGATAATAAGCTACGTTGATTGATAGAAACATTGTGCTTAAAAATTAGTTTTGTTAATAAATAAGTGAAGTCGTGTAGCTTAGTAGCATATTCATTTCTGTGGTGTCACTTTCAGATTTTGTTATTGCAATTCGTGCTTTAGATCATATTGTCTTATTAAATAATGTGACATGATCAATATTGTCAACCCTTGCACTGTTGTTGATGGCTTAAGAGATTATAGAGATGAGCTTAGTTGGCTTCCCTTGAAGTAGAATATATTAGCTAATCATCAATTGAGTAATTAACCAAAACACCAAATATACAAATTCAGTTATAACTTTGTCATGTTAGTATATAAATTTGGTTGAAAACAATGTCAGAATATGTCCTATTAAATCACAAATCTTCAGCCATCTTCAGTCTACATTATATATAGATTAATGGAGGATTTTAATTTGACAATTCAACTATGTGACTGTCTTAACATTTGAAGTAAAATGTTATCCATGACTACATCATACACTGAAGATCTTTTTCACATTAGATCTAGGTGTTTACTCTCCAGTTTTGACATTATATGTGTGAAATTTTAAGTGCTTAGTACGGGATATCAGAGATTGATTTCCTGAGTTGGAAATGACTTGATAGTTCTTTGTCTTAATGTGCAACATTTCTGTCGTTTAGGTGTTGTTTCAATTAAATTTTGATAGCATGAGATAATTCAAGGATGGAAATAGGAATAGGCTTATGGTTATCACTCAGTTTGCTAGTTGTTCTTGAGAGGGCATGGACTTTCATTCACATTCCTAGATGCTAATGAGAAAATGCGACCCCATATAACCATGTTTTTTTAATATCACATTTGTTTGCTGTGCTCAGCTTCCATCCAGCTCCAGTTTTGTAAGAACGGCAGCTTGTGCTGCGTTATCTGATCTGTTCACCAGGTTTGTTGACATGCAATTTCTTATCAGCTGTTAAATTTTACTATTGACTAGCATTTCCTATATTTTTTGTTTACTCATGAACAATCGATTGGTCAATCTAATTGTTTCAATTAGTCTTTGCTTTACCTTCTGGGTTATCTTTAAGTGTCTTGAGCCATTGCGGTATCTTCTATGAATTGTTAGATATATATCTTCTATGAATTGATTTTAAGTCACTGTGGGTTTTATGTTTAATTTTAGTTCTTATCTGCTGTTTGGATTTATGCAACCACATTGGTATATGCATGCTAAGGTTGGTTTCACTGGTTTGTCTGAAACTATCAGATTCTATTGTTATTTTAAATTATTTCATTTTTATCAGTGAACCCACCTGATATGTTTTGTTGTCATAATCCCATGTAGCTTCATTGTTTCTATTATACTAATAAATTTTTTATACTATTAACACTTAATTCAATTCTTTCCTTTTCATGAAAGTAATACGACTGTCATGATATTAGGCTGGCTGATTTTTCCAACTTAAAGAAAGATGGAATGACTTTTGCTGGAAAGGTTATACTGCCAATTATCGAGTTGTTGAATGAGAATGGATCAGATGAAGTATAACATCCCCTGCAGGATCATAGTCTTCTTTTCTCCATCTATTTGTGATGTGAAATTATTTTCCGTTGTCTTCCTCCCTGCAGGAAGTAGTTCTTGAATTGTTATGTACCATTCTGATGTTCTTTCCTTCATTGCACCGGCACTATGACAATGTGAGTCTATTCCTGGCATATTTTCTGCTTGGTAGGGATGAACTTTCATAGACTTTCATGTTTGATGAGCATGCTAGGTTGGTGTGAGCGCAACATTGATGTAAACGTCAAAGTGTCATGTGCTTACAGTGAGTTTAGGGAAGCGATGGGTATATTAATTTGTTTACTGCTAAATCTGGTGCACAAACAAAAACATCCCTTGTATGTATAATGTGAAAGAACATTAAATCATAAGAGTCAGTAAAATTGGCTTCGACATAATAAACTCTCTATAGTTGTTTCTAGTTCTGTGTTTTAGTTAGAAGCGACTCTTATTTTGTGTTATGACAATGCATTAGTAATCTTTTCCTACCTGATATCCCCAAGAGTGCTAACCAGGATGGTGCTATGTTAGGTTCAAACTGCTCTTGTCTCGAAGATTGTATCATCAAGATATAATGCAAATTTATCAAAGGTAAGTGTTGCCTGTGTTGACCATATTATTGCTCGTTTTGCATTATTACCAATTTGCCATTGTCGCCTTCTCTTCACGATAGGATTAATACATAAATATAACACAACCTTTCAATTCTAACATAGCATTTCATTTTTCTTGAATCTACCATAACATTTGGGTTTTGTATTAAAATCTAGAATCCATTATTAATTTGTCAATTTTCCATTCAAATGTTGATCTGACATTCACACAATACTTTGCCAACTTGGCAAGGTGACATTGGTTCAGATTTGAGGTAGATTTGTTTGTTTGTAAGTTTTATCAAATGTAGTACAAGCAATATAAATACTATCAATCTATCATGACCAATATAAATTTTATCAAATTTAGTACAACCGATGTAAGGTTTTAAAAATCTAGCCTAATATCCCAAATACAAACTCATATAACTATAAAATTAGTTTAGGAGGAATTCAACACACTATTATACAGGAGTCAGTCTGAGATAGATGTGAGATATAATGACATGACCAAATACATTAGGTAAAAAAGTTATAAAACAATGCAAGTGTTGCATTGAGCGGTCACTTCTACTTCCACTTGTAATATGACAAGCTCCAATCACTATCAATAATAGAATAAACAAATAAGTCTACTTTTAATGATCATTTATTTAGCCACTATATTTTCACTATTTCTTTAGTGTATTTTAATATCTCTATTTCTATTTTGGTCTCAAAGTTTTAACACATGCTATAGATCACATTAAATGTCGGATCACATATTATCTTGTCAATCTAGTCGAAGAATCTATATCCCTAAATCTGCAATAGATATCAAGATCCATGCAATACTAAAAGTTACTTTTCATATAATCTACTCAAACATTAATTATACTACAGGATCTCCTATGTACACTTTAGAATTCTTTTGCTTAAGTTCCATTAAGTTTTGATAGCTAGAAGTGGTAATGATATAGCTGTGGAGATTTGTTTTACACGGTGGAAAATCCTAGATTATAATGAAAATGTGATTAAATGAAGCAGTGTAGGCATATCTGAAATCTCATAATGTGAGAAACATTAAAAAAAGGGGGTTTTCTTCACATGACATAACATATCAACTATATGCTAGACTTTTCAGCAAACTAGATTAATGGCATTTAAGAAACCTCATTTGCTACTTGCTCATTTGGCAAAAGTGCTATGCTGATTAACAATCTTAACAAACTGGATGGAGTAACGTCGGATACTAAATTTTAATATGAAATCTAATCATTGTGTTAAATTAGAAAAAATTTGAAAGATTGTGTTGCTAGATTTGTAAAAAATATTAAGGGTGTGTTTGGTTCAAGTTATCATATTTAACCTTGGTAATCACATAACAAAGGTTATGGGGAATAAAACATAATCTAATAATCTAATGTTCTTTGGTTCAAATATAGGTAGTACAACCAAAACTTATTTGTTTGAAGGTTTAGTGTATGACTTAGTTTAACATTTCCTGTGTTACTCTAATTCAACCTTAGACATTTTTGCAAATTGATATTCGATTAATTTTTTAAAAAATAAAATAATAATAATAATAATAATAATATAATAATATATTAATATTAATATTATGAATATAATAATAATAATATTATTATTATTAATATATGATTAATAATAATATTATTATTATATTAATATATTATATTAATATTAATATTAATATAATATAATATATTAATTATGGAGATTCCTGAGTGGTAGATTGCTATTTGATTGATCTATATGGTTATTTTTGTCTCAGTGGATAAATATTAGGGGATAATTTTGTCCAAAAAATTTCTTAACCCCGGAATCAAGAAAAACCCCCACTTTTATGAGGTTTTCCGATTCCGGATTGCATGCCCAAATTGCTGACGTGTCAAGTATGCATCATCACTCGGGAATCGCTAATTACCTAAACCAAACAAGGTTTTTGCTAATAACCTTGGATGAATAACCATGGTTATCAACAGTAACCTTTAACTAAACACACCCTAAGGGTGCGTTTGGCGTTTGGTTTAGGTTATCATATATAACCTTAGGTTATCTGATTACCAGGTAATCACATAACCAAGGTTTTGGGAATCAAATATAACC
>JBBPFP010000060.1:4692145-4702547 GCA_037974795.1 Kaempferia galanga | reverse complement strand
GGATAGGTTCCACCAGGAGAAAGGCTATGTGCCATAAAGAGAGTGACTAAGTGTCATTACATGAGCAGCTAAGTTAAGGTGTAACAACTTTCTTAGCAATGATTGCTCTATGTGCTTGTTGTCGCACGAACCATTTTCTCCTAGTATGGAATGGATATTTTGATATAGTTTTTGTGACTTAAATCAAGTTAGTCTTTATGACTGATTTATTTTTGTGCTTGACTTGGATGAGTGGGAGATATTGGATGTGTGAATGTGGCATGCACGTTCACACGTCCTCGAGGGAGAGGGCATCGTGCCCTCTCCCCCTTTTGTTTTTATTATTAGTTTTTTTGTGGTCTTCGGTCTTTTTCGCTCGGCGTGTGCGAGAGGCAGAAGCATAACAAAAACAAAAAGCAAAGAGAATAAAATGAGAGAAAGAAGGGAATAGATTGTGCGTCCAAGTACAAGTATAAGAGAGGAAATATGCGAGAATTAGAGGAGTCTTGGTTTGTGAAATTATCGAGACGAGTTCGTCGTCGTAACCTTCTCATTGACAACAAGCGAGTATTTTCTTCATCTTCCCAAGATCTTCTTCGAAATAGGTATGGATTATATATTTAAGTTCCATAAGTCAACAAAGACAATGGTATTTTCTTACATAAATAAAAATATCTCATGTTCGTCCTAA
The DNA here is from genome assembly GCA_037974795.1 of Kaempferia galanga. Taxonomy (NCBI): domain Eukaryota; kingdom Viridiplantae; phylum Streptophyta; class Magnoliopsida; order Zingiberales; family Zingiberaceae; genus Kaempferia; species Kaempferia galanga. Next base: position 4,701,877 of record JBBPFP010000060.1, on the reverse strand, counting down.
GGGCACACGACATGGAGAAATATAAGCCAACTTTCACTCCTATGTTCTATGACCAAACTGATGGTACTGAAGAAATGAGTTCGACTGACGCAACAAAGTTTTAAAGTTTGATTGGTAGTCTACTATACATAGCACATAACCAACCATATATTGTGTTTGTAATAAGTTACCTATCCAAATACATGACCAATCCACTGTGTGGGCATATGACATAAGTGAAAAGATTGCTGAGACACATGAAGGGTACCGACAACTATGGAATATTGTACAGCAAGAAACCTGAGGCTATAAATTAAAAATGAGAAGGTTGTGTTGTACGGATATTCAAACATTTACTGGGGTGGCTCAAAGGAAGACATGAAGAGCACCTCAGAGCATTGCTTTAGTCTTGGTTCAGGGATGATCACCTAGAACTCCAAGAAGCAAGAAATTGTGGCCCAGTCTACTGTAGAGGCCTAGTATGTTGCTGCAACAACTGCTGCAAATCAAGTTGTATGGCTTAGGAAGATGTTGAACGACTTGAACTAGAATCAAGAAGCAGCAATAATAATTTTATGTGATAACAAGTCTACCATTACAATAAGCTAGAATCCCATTTTTCTTAATAGAACAAAACACATGAAGATCAAGTTATATTATTTGAAGGAAATGAAGAAGGAAAAGCAGATACACATGGAGCACATTTCAATTGAAGAAATAGTGGCAGATGTTATCACAAACCTTTATCAAGAATAAGGTTCGAAAAGCTTAAGAAGAAGCTTGGCATAATTTGCAACCCTGATGTCAAGGAGGAGAATGTTTCATATGACATCAAGAAGCAGTCAAAGTTGGCAAAGTGATGCATGCACTAAGAGTTACAAAAGCAATAAAGGACATTAAAGTGGTGATTTAAGTTGGAGTCTCTTGGAGTGCCATCATTTAGTGTTAGTAATTATGTGTTTAATATTAGTAATTATTAAACCTTTTCAGTTTCTTGATAATTTAGTATAAATACCCCATGTGGGTGCTTGTAATGTACAAATTCAATTTGTGAGTTTCAATAGAGAGTTATCATTGCAACTTGAATATATTTTGTTCTCTCTTTTCTCTCTACACCTCGTCTACACTCAAGCCTCCACCCTTTTCTTCCATCAGAGTTATCGTGGGTCATGTTATCTTCAAGTGATTGTAGAATTATATTCATCGATATGCAAAAACTACTAAAATTTCGACAATCTTGTTCTTCAAGGCAATGTTACAGAGTAAACCACTTAGCCCTAGAAGCAGTGAAGCCTCCCAAAACGATGTTGCACAGCTTTGACTGAAATCTTTTCTCTGTGGCAATTGGATTTGATCGGATTGTTTATGGGGGTGAGGAAGGTGTTGTTAGAATCTGGAACTTCTCACAAGCACTTGAAATCCCAAAAAAGGAGCATCAAGTTGGAGAACCGAATGGGTGACGACAAGAGCAAAAAGGCCGTTGAGAATTCTTTATTCCTTGAAAAGCTTAAGAAGAAAGGCTATGAATTTCTTTTCATGGTTGACACGGTCGATCAGTATGTTATTTGTTCACTGAAGGAATTCGACAATAAGGAGTTTGTGTCTACAACAAAGGAGGGACTGAAGTTGGGTGAAAGTGAGGTGAAAATCAAGCAACCCTCAGTAGATTTTACCGATTTGGTACTAGATGATCTTCTTCCTAGGCTACAACCTGAAACTACTTTAAATTCGAGGACAAATTTTCTTCAACCTTGAGCAACTAATGCAGAAGGATTGAAACATCTTTTTACTATTTTTTTTAGTAAGTTTTAGATTTTTTTCATATTTAGTATTTTTTTTTTTTTGTAGTTAGGGTGCTTTTGGTAATTTTCTTTTTTTTATAATTTTAAGTGTTTTTAGTATTAAAGTATTCTTGGTAATTTCTATTTTTTGTATTTTTGAATTTTGAGTCTGTTTAGAGATTTTAGGATTATGAGTTTTTTTTCTTTTTATTAGGATTCATTTTTTTCTTTACAAGATTAAAGTAGTTAATAATTTTTTGTTAGTTTTAGAACTTATTTTCTTTCTTTACAAGATTGGAATTGAGATTTCTTTCCATTTTTTAAGTTTTAGGTTTTGAGTCTATATAAGAATTATGTTTAAGTTTTTTTAAATTAATCATTTATTATTGAATAATATTTTCTTTTTCCAGAACTATTTGAAGCACAATAGTTATATGTTCTAGCTTCTCCTCAATTTCTATCTTCTTGTCAATCCGTAGGATAATTACTATTCTACCCTAATACGGTGAGGTAGGAAGGGTCCTACAGAGTCCGGGCATGGTCAGTTGAGAAACTAGGGTGGAGATCGACATGTATTAGCTAGACTGCCCGATCAGTGGGCTCGGCCAGCATAGTTAACACGGGCCAACGAGGACCCACAAAGCTGCCTGATCCACAGGCCCCGCTGGTCAGTCGGCCGCGTGGGCCTGCCAAGCATCTCAGAGCAACCCGGATACCTTTCTCGACCGAATAGGCAAGCGGGTCGGTAGGCATACTCGCCGGTCCTTCCCGACCGAGCGGATAGCCAGGCCGGCAAACTCACTTATGTCACAAAGAGGTCAGCCGAGCAGCCTGGTGCTTCGTCCGGTCGGACGACCCCCAGGGAAGATACTCCACCTACTCTTTTGGCGCGTAGCAAGTTGACTGTCAGAATATCAGAGAGTGAAGGGCGCACCATACACGAAGTACACTTGAAGCCCCGAACTCTGACACTAGGTACAAGAATGGCATGCTCAGATGAGGAAAGATGTCAGAGTGTTAGAGGTGGCTTATTTTTGACAGGTAGCGCATCGATATGCATGTCAAGAGAGGGTGCCCCCATTATAAATAGGAGTCTTTGGTTCCGGACACAGGTACGCACACATATTTATTGTTCATCTACAGTTTATATTATCCTCGAGATCGTCCCACTGACTTGAGCATCAGAGTACTAGAACCGGGGACCCTTTCCCTAGCCCGGTCTCTAACTATCTTTGGAGTTTGTGCGAGTGTATGCAAGAGCCAGAGAACGAGGTGCCACATGCTCGATCAACTAGTAAGTCACATCAGTACCATATAATTCAACGCCAACCATCCAATTTTAAACCGAATAGATCGGATCATACCTGATGTCAATAAAACAAGGAGTTGTTGAGCACAATAATATAATTAGATGTCAAAAATCATTATTAGTATTATATTTAATTTTTAAAATTATTTAATTTTTATTATTGAAAATTAATAACTATTTTTGTCAGCGATGGTCAAATCTAAAATTCTAAATCCATCTCTAGAGAGAGGCTGATCACGCTCACGCTGTCCCGCGACAACATCTTTGTGGAGTAACTCATAGAGCAACTGAAAAACACATCAATCCACCTCCAAAATCTAAAATCCGCCCAGGTCTTAGTTGTTTAAATTCAAAGACTTGGGTTTTGAGGAAAATCCCAATGTGTGTTGAATCGTATTATATTCTGCAATATTCATCTTAATAGAAATCACGTGTGTTTAAATTGATCAAAGTTAGCTAAGTTTTATAAGAACAAGAAAAAATTGGCAGAATTTTTTAAAAAATGTCAACTGTGGTTCATGAATCTACCCTACAAAAAAGACTGGGCAACCTGATTTGAGACATTACCTATTGCAAGGCATTATGAAAGACTTAATGACCATAATGCATACAAAATAATATTTTAAAGAGAGAGAAAAGGGCTGATGACTTAAAAGTTGACTTTTGGAGCTTGGGATTGCTAATACTGCGTGACCCTAATATATATAATAACTAACTAATTTTTATATGACTCATTTGAGAGCTAATTAATATTGTATGACCGTAATTAATAATGACCATGAACTAACTAGTCATATTTTATATATGTGAGCTAATGAATATTGTATGACTCTAATTAATAATAACTAAGAACTAACTAGTCATATTTTATATATGTGAGCTAATTAATATTGTACGACCCTAATTAATAATAACTACTAAGAACTAACTAGTCATATTTTATATATCTGAGCTAGCTAATTAATATTGTACGACCCTAATTAATAACTACTAACTAGCTTTTTATGAATCAATCGAGAAGTAATTAATATTGTATTACCCAAAATGATTAGTCTTTTATGACTGACTCATTTGAGAGGTAATTATCATAACTATTACTCTCGAATGCCCTTATAAATAGGCAATTAGCCATCGTCTGGCAGCAACTCCACCGCAAGTGTCTTCACTGCAAGTGTACGTCCTCTTAGGCACCTAGCGAGGTCCCTCTTCAATTAGTCGATCTCAATGGCGGCTGCAGCCAAAACGACGACAGTGAGTGATAAGTTTCTCGACGACGACAAATCCATATTGGACGCCATCAACCCTACGCACGCCCACGACGGAAGGATAACGGCAATCAAGCCCCTGTTATCCGTCGCGGCAAAAATACTGAACGTACTAATACTACTTGATCTGAGCCTTTTATAATCGTGTGCTGTTAATTATTGTTATGTGTGTATTCTATTTTCTTTTCATTTTTTTTTTTTTGGTCCTTGTCCTGACTTAATTGTCGATTAATTATAGGAAACTGGAATTACTACTCTGGCTCAAGAAGCACTGCTAGGAGGCAATAATATTAAGACCATCGAACCACTGACGTCAATCATCCACACCGTCTCTTTCAAGGTAACGAGCGTAACCTTAATTATCTGATCAATCAAAATGCATATATGCACACGCCAATGGGCAAACGATTAAGACTCACATCGATAATATATGTACATTTATATATATATAATCTAGCTCGCCTGCGAATGCTCTCGAGGCGATCAGCATGAGGGAGCGATGAGGATTTTTAAGTTGCTAGGATGTTACGATTGGGATGCAAAGGTGATGATAGCGCTGACATCATTTGCTGTGAACTATGGCGAGCTTTATCTGCTTTCCACGACAAAGACATCTCTTTCAGAAACCTTGGCTGTCTTCAGGCGGCGGCCGCGAATTACTGAACATATACAACCCCTCATTGAAGCAGTTACAAAGCTTTCCAAGTGGTTCACTGACGTCAATTTTTACTCTGGCTACATATCCGATGACAACCTTTCTCTGGTTGAGTGCGTGGCCGCTTTCCCTATTGCTGCCTACTTGATCATTAGAAGCCTTGTTGCCTGTTCCAACCACTTTACTTCCTTAACGGATGACCAGTGAGTACACAACATTAATTCCTAGCTGCTAATTAATGCGTGCTTCCTTAATTGTAGCTAGCTAGAGTAGATCAGTAGAGTAGATCAGAGCGGAGAATTAATTAAGCGCATTAATTAATTATTTATTTGCTGTTTCTTCCTAATTGCTGGAACAATAGGAGTTTCACCGTCTACATCTCATATCTGGTCGGAGGAGTCAACAACCTTTACAGTCGTATGGATGGAATACTTCAAGCCTTCATTAAAGAAATTGGTGAGACGCAATATACTAATTCTACATTTGTCTATCAAACTCTTAATTAATGTTGGCTAAGTACTGAACTCCGATCGAGCGGTATCTAATTAAAGTAAACGAATTGGTCGATGCACAGAGGAGAGGATCTATCAGGAGTCGTATTTAAAAATAACGATTCTCTTCAAGATGGTTCAAAAGAATACGTTACAAATTTTGGAGGGAATACTCAACGCCAAGGATCTCAAACCCCTAGTCAACCGTGAGAAGAGGAGCGTAACTCTGGAGGAGGTGCTTACGAAAAAGACTGTCATGTTGTACGTCTCGGATCTCAGTATCATTACAAAAACCGAGGAGCTATCGATGTTGAAGGCGACGTACAATAAAATGTGCTCTGTAAAACAACAATCTGATCTACAACACGAGATTGTTTGGCTACCTATCATAGACAATCTTACTGAAGACACGATGAAGACATTATATGACTTGGTGATCGGCATGCCATGGTATACGCTAAACCCAGTGTGTCTTAGACGTGAAGCAAAGCAATACATAAAAGAGAAGTGGCTGCACGAGAAGAAGACGTCGTCATTGGTGGTGCTAAACCAAGGGAAGGTAGTGTGCGACGACGCCCTCCACCAGGTGCGTATTTGGAAAAGACTCGACTTCTCCTTCACCGTCGAAGAAGCAATTAGTCTTTGGAGGAATGTTTCGTGGAAGCTCGATTTATTTGAAGATCATTTTGATGCCCCTACCAAAGAATGGGTATGCGATCGAATCACCATGCAACTCTTTAATTAATTACTTGCCTTTAACATTAACAATTAATTATTAATTTTAATATTGATCGAGAGAAATATTGATTTCAATCACAGGTGAGGAAAAATAACAACATTTGCCTATACGGAGGGAAGGACCTCAATTGGATAAAAGAATTTACTGCAGAAGTTAAGCGCGTCTCAGTGATGGCCAAAACACAAGTAAAGATAGTCTACGTCGGGAAGCATGTGAAGGAGGTGATGGAACAGGCAAAAAAAGATCAGTACAATGTGGAATGTTGGGATGGGGCCAAGATTTGTTCATTCTGGGAACAGCTTGAGAGTATGTGGCATTGCAAGATCCAACACCAAAGCAACACCAGTAATAATGATCCCATCTTGGAGGAACTTATGAGGATGATAAGCTTCGGTAACAGTGAGGAGGGGTGGGCAATATTTAGCAAAGGATCATCATCCGACATTGTGAAGGCCCATGAGAAAGAGCTTCTTACATGCCTTCGAGAATGGAAAACATCTAAAGAAGAATTTTTTGTGGAGCTATCAAAAAAGTTGAGACCAGTGCCCACTGTGCATCATTGCATTAGCTTCGTACTCCCTAGAGATGCTGCCAACTTCAAGGAGGAGACGCTTTGTGTGCAATGCCACAAACCAATGGAGAAGTTTGTGCTCTATCGCTGTTGCAAATGATTGGGCAAAGATGGAGTACGTTGAAACCTTTTTCTATTGCAGCTCCTTTGTGATTTTGAGTTTACCTAGCTAAATAAAATTGGACATTGTTCTGTCCAATCTAGCTAGAAGGTGATAGATAGTGTGGTGATGCTTGTCTGAATTGGAAGTTGTTGTCGTTGTCCTTTTCCTTGTCGAAGTGTTTGTATTTTTATCTTTTTCATTAAATAAAATAAATTTCTAATTTAATTTCCTTGTCAAATTTGTCTAACATCTTCATATAGTAAAATTTTCTTTTCAAGAAGAAACAACTAATCAAAATATATATTACATAAGTCGACGTTTGAAGTCAATAAATAGTGTTAATTATAAAATGGTTCCTTCCTACCATTATATATAGAAATCAAAGTAGATATGAATCTTAATTGGAGTCATTGTGTAGAAAGAAATATTGTCTCGTTTTTATTTTAGAAAAAGTTTAAGAGTACTTCAAGTGTTGGAATAGTCTAGCTATAGCTATTCATTTTCTTAAGGGATGAATAGCTATAGCTAATTAAGAATTGAAATGACACTTGAATTCACAATTATGGTTAGGAATGCTAGGGAAATATGTACACATAAAATATATATTCAAATGCTCCATTTTATAAGTTTCAAAACGTTCAATTCCTATGTTCCCTTGTTGAGTTATTCCATGAATGTCATTGTACTTCTCTTTCTCGGACCCTTCTAGAGTAAAAAAACCTCCTGTACTTCTTTTTCTTACAACGATAAAAAAGATAATAAGCATAAAGAATAAAGAATAAAAATATGAAGCTTTACAAAATAAAGACTGCAATAAATAATAATGGAGCTTTAATTTTGATATTGAGCATAAGTGCTTTCAACTAAGCACCATTTCTGTAGCCTTCAACTAAGCTAAAGTTTGTTTTTTTTTTTTTTTAAACACAAACAATCAACTCAAATTTTCTATAGTTGATTGAATCCATCCTTATATCACGGGAAAAGGCCCCATGATGTCCATGGCCCATTGATCGAACAGACAGGAGATGTGCGACATCTTCAAGAACTCAGTCGGTTGGTGAGCCACGTTCTGGTGCTTCTGATAGGACAGATAACATCTGACTAGCCGAGTCGAGTCCGCTTGCAGAGTCGACCAATAATATCTAGCTAGGAGCACCTTCCTCGCCAGTGATCGCCTAGCCGCATGGCTTCGACACGACCCCATGTGGATTTCTTCTAGGGTGTACCGGGTCTCATCCGGTCCAATGCACTTGAGCAACGGTCTTGAGAAGGCCCTCTTGTAAAGGTGAACCGAGTCACACGTTTCTTGAGTGTTCTTGCTTCTTCGGACTCTATCGGCATGCTTTCTTGGTTAAGATAGCTAATTATTGGTGCTCACCAATCGTGCCCCATTTCCAGCTCGGCCTTCCATTCAATGTCTCCCACTAGGAGAGAGTATTCGATCGGTCGATCCAACTTTCAAGGGATTTGGGATCCAGCCAGCTTTGCCAACTCATCTGCTTTTTGGTTGTCTGCTCGGGAGATTTTTTTTGTTGCACCACCTCTTGGAAGTCAGCTTTTAGTTTGCTAAAGGCGTCCACGTAAGTTTGTAGTCGATTGCTATTTATTTCAAAATCCCCGGACAACTGTTGTGAAGCGAGCTGGGAGTCTGAGTGGATCACGACCCGGGCAGCTCCAACAAGCTTAGCTGCTTGGAGACCAGCGATGAGCGCCTCGTACTCTTCTTCATTGTTTGTTGCTCTGTAGTCCAGCCGAATGGATAGCTAAATCCAGTTGTCTCGTGGGGATAAGAGAAAGATTCCATTTCTGTTTCCCTACTGACTCGATAACCCATCTACATAGATGGTCAACTTACACTAACGAGTAAGTCAACTTCTCGAGGGTCGTGTAGAGACACTCGGCATTCTTTAAGAGATGACTTAGAAAATGTTGCCCCAAGTTGGTTTTGATGTGATCAACCAAGTTGGGTTAGGTCTTGTGATATCTAACCTTGTGACTATGTGTGAAGAAGCTTAGGATCACAAGAAGTTGAGTGAAAGACGCAGCGGACGAGAAGAACGATGCGGGTCGGCAAATCCGAGGGACACGGGAGCTACGGAAGAGTACACCGACGAACAAGAAGGTGTGTGATACTCCGAGGGACGAGAAGCCAGGGAGGAAGGTCGCTTAAGGACGTGAGCGAAAGACGCAGCGGTGAGAAGGATGACACGGGACGACTTATCCGAGGGATGCGGAGGCTTCGAAAGAGTACACCGGCAGACGAGAAGGAGGTGCGTGGCGTTCATAGGGATGAGAAGCTGGGGAGGAAGGCTGCTCGAGGAGAAAGGACGAAAGTTGGGTTTGGGTGAGCCCTATTCCAATGAAGGCTGCTCGGCGTTCATTGCAATTAATTAATTTGGATATTTGTGGTCCAATGAATGTGAAGGCTGGACATGAAGCTTCCTACTTCATTACATTTATTGATGATTTCTCTTATTTCGGTCATGTGTATTTGATTTCTCATAAATCTGAAGCATTAAATTGCTTCATTCGTTATATGAACAAGCTTGAGAATCAAATGGACCGTAAGGTTAAGACCTTACGCACTGACCGTATGGGGGGGAGTATTTGTCTGATATGTTCAAGACATTATATAATGATAAAGGGATTATTAGACAGTTAACAATCCCTGGAACTCCATAGCAAAATGGGGTAGCTGAAAGAAGAAATAGAACTATTCTTGAAATGGTTAGGTCTATGATGGCACAGGCTAATTTGTCGATCTCTTATTGGGGAGATGCATTGTTAGCTGCGACCTATCTACTTAATAAAGTGCCTTCAAAATGAATTCCATCTACCC
>JBBPFP010000060.1:4630254-4653558 GCA_037974795.1 Kaempferia galanga | reverse complement strand
AATTTTAATATTAAATGACATAACAAATTATTAATATTTTGGCCCCTCTAGGAAGTGGGCCCAAGGCGAGCGCCTCTGGGCTTCAACTCCGGTCCAGACCTGATGAGATTTTTTTTTCTCAGCACCTGTTTGATTATATTTTATTGTAATAAAAGGTGATTACGCTTACATCAAACATTCTCACAGTTAGTTCCTAGATTATGTAAAGGAAAATAAATTACGGGGTCAGCTTATAATCAACCGCCAAATGGCTAAGGAGTATTTTCTCTGAGGGTATATACCCGTCGGGAATTGATCTCTATCTCATTATAATAAATCTGTTACCTTCTAACCAACTGTATACTCTGATAGAGACGATTTGATTGTATCTTAACATTTCGATTATCCCCAATAGGAAGGAAACATTGTAATTATCCCCTAGAATAGAACAACAACAATTCCAAGAGATTCATGAACACAATGAATCACTTACTCATCCCCTGAAAAGGGGAGCAACTAGTTCATGTTGATTCTTGATATAGCTATTACCCTCAGAAAGATCGAGTTATAGAGACATTAGGGATCGATTGATTAAAAAGTATTCTAGATCCTACAAATGAATGCAAGAATGGCATAACTTGGCCCAGTTATTTAATGACGACAAAATAAAAATTCTAAACAAAAAAAAATATCGTTGAGCTCCTTAGCCTTTTTTGGGCAGGAGGATGAGGGAAGATTTATTAATAGAAAAGAAAGAGAGGATAATTTCCTCACATCCTGATCTAGGGTATAAGGAGATAAGCCATTTGAGGATAAGGGAGGGTAAAAGATCCTCTTCCCTCACCTCCTCCCCTCAACTTCTTTCTAGACAAGTAAAAGTTACCTTTCTATATTTACCCTTCTCTCACCTCCTTCTAAATTGATTAGAGCATCTCTAATCCATCACTAAACACCAAATTTAGTGTAAAATTAGCAACAAAAAAAAATGCTCAAATCATACACCAAACTCCACACCAAATATGGTAGGGTGGATAATGCAACACCATCTTTGATGTTGCTACATCACCATATTTGACGTGGGAGAGAGTTTTATTTTTTTAATTTTATTATATAATTAATAAAAATAAATGTATAGGATATTTAAATGTAATTATTATTTATTATAAATTTAAATTAAGTGTATTTAATAGTATATTTAAATTTTATTATGTATATTTGTAAAGATTTAATTTATTATCTAAATGATAAGATAATATTCTGGTGGTAGTTGAAAGTCAATAATTATTCTAGAAGCTGTAGCTGATTATAATGTGCGGATTTAGCATGTGTATTTTGGATTGGTAGGATTGAACAATAATATTAAATTATGAAAAAAATAGAATATTATAAAAAATATTCTTTTTTTGGTGTGATATAGTATAGGTAGAATAGTGTTTGATGCTTATATTGCATCATTTTAATATGAAAATTGTATCAAAGTTACTGTTACAGGTTAGAGATGGTTTTAACTTTGAGGGGATAGTTCAAAAACTAAGCTTCAAAAACTGAGTTCCTCGATACAAACTACGTACATGTTGATCTCTAGAAATGTTGACCTAAGTTGAGTAATCGATCTTTTAACCGGAAGTCTTAGAATATGTGTCATATATATATTGAGTTGAAATATGAATATGTAAGCAGGGGTGAATATAAGTATTAGTCTACTTTAGTCTTTACCTGCAGACACATCATATATTTAAAATTTTTCTCATACATTTAATCATTTTAATAGATTATTCACGGATCATTTCTAAATTTCAAAATAAATTTCATGGTAAACTCAGCGATTTTTATTCTTAATTACTATTTCAAAAAATAATAATATCTTATTTTTTCTATAATATATTTACTACGTAGTTAACAAATTTCTATATTTTATATATTCGGTTATTTTCTCAATAATATAATTAAAAAAAACCGATCATCATGTGTCAATCACGATTGATTTCGACGATAATCAATGAGAGGAAGACGTTTAAATTAGTAGTCATGAACGTTCCAATAAAATGGCATGATAAATAATTTATATACATTATAATTTATTTAGTTTATATAAATAATACTAATAATATAATATTAAAACATTAGATGAATTGCCATAAATTAAAAAGATTGATATTTTAGAAAAAGTAAGAGGGTGTTTGAGTTGAGGTATTTTTTTATTTATAAAAATTATATTTTTCTATTTTTTTAGAGAATGATCATTTATCATTCTCTATTTTTTAAGAAAAAACTATATTTTTTTCTAAAAAATAAATATGAAAAGTATAAACCAAACACTATTTTTCAAAAAACCTTCGTTTTCCGTAAAATGAAAATGGCTAATGCCCCCAACTAAATACACCCTAATCTTTTTACAACAAATTATATTGTCTAATTGCTCAAACATTAGAAATCAAGAGATATATAAAAAAAATTAATAAATAAATTTTTACCATAATTTTTAGTTAATTATCATAATAATAGATGTAATAAATTAATAATATATTAAATCGAATAACTATTTTTTTCTTATAAGATTTATTCTTTAATTATTTTTTAAATTTTAAATTTTTAGTTTTAAATTTTTAAATCTAACCCTTAAATTATATTCTAAATTTTAAATCCGTCATAAATCTAAAATCCCGGGTGATAAAACAATCCTTTAATATAAATAAATAGTGAGCCACGTCAATATGTTTATCATTATTTGTATGCTTCTGTTATTTTATAGGAAAGTTTTTCAATTTTTGAACCAGTCCAATTCTTTCCTTTTAATAAGATTTATTCCGTTAGCATCCTCCTTTATTTCCTTCCGCCTTAAAATTGTCGAAAGCCACGGCGGCGGCGAAATTTTCTCATACGTTTAATCATTTTCTATAATATATTTATTAGATGCCTTCCTTCCTTCGTTAGGTTTTCGAGGGTGCTGACTGCTGGAGCCGCGGGAGGGTTTCTGCAGATCTAAATAGTCAGCCATCTCCCTCCGGCCTCCCTTTCGCCTCCTCCGCCGAGTATATACCTTTATCTTGTTCTCTCCCTCTCGCCCGCCTCCGTCTCCGTCGGTTCTCGTCATGTCGGGGGAGGAGGAAGAGAACGCTGCCGAATTAAAGATCGGGGATGGTGAGTAATATTCGTTCTTTGGGAATTACTATTGAATGTCTTACCTTTCATCTTTTTTTTTATAATTGTTTGGCCTTTTTAATTTTTTTTTACAAAGTCTCTGTTCCGGCTGTAATTTAATCTTCGTAGCAATGTTTTATTGTGAAGAAACTCATCTGATTTGTTTTTTCATGGATATATGACTTCGGCTAAATTGAGCAAGTTCTGCTTAGGTTTTGAATTTCTTTTTCCCGTCCTTTCTCATTCTCCTTGGCAAGGTGTGATTGTTTGGTTGAACTCGAAAAAACATACTGAACCTAGTTAACTTTGCTTTGGTTTTTCTACTTTTTGATCGTTTTGTGTGGTTTAATGAATTTATTTTTTATTAGGTTATGTTTCCGTTTTTATTTTTCAAGATAGTTTTGAACAGAAATATCAAAACGTAATGAATTTCGATACAAGTTTGGAGCATTTCTCATCATTAATAATAATAAATTATGACATAATTAGTTACATTTTGCTAAGTTGCATCATGTAACTTAAAACATTAAATAGTTTTTTTCTTCTTGTAATTAAATATGAAACAGTTTTGAATGTTCTAATGAGTGTGTATATCATTACAAATATAAGAGATGATTATGCATTTGAAGCTTTAACTAAAAACATAAATTTTTATGGTGTTAACTTTATATAAAATGTTTAATACTATGGCAATTCAGGTTAAACTGAACTGAACTAAATCAGTTATATTGAATCGGTTTTAGTTTAGTTTGATTTGGTTTTGATTTAGGTAGAACATTTTCATGTGTTTGCCTTTTTGTTTCCATTCATGGCTTCACTTTTAATCCTTTTTTTCTCTCCATTTTATCTGAACGTTATATCAATGGCACAATTTGTACAAACCTCTCACATTATGAAGATATTCTGTAGAATCTTCAAAAATGACATGGATGTGAAGTCTTGGTTAACCCTTCACAGTGAATGGTTAAACCTATTTATTAAAGTCTTTACTTTCTCGTCTTCTTTTGTTCATACCTCTCAGTTGACCACAATGCTTAGGCTTCCATAATGTGATACAATGAGAAATTTTTTCTCATCAGGATTTTTCTGTGAGGCATGGACCATCAACTATTTTCTTGCAAAATCAGTACAACCATAACTGACTACTGTTGGCTAGCATAACTTTAATTTTGTATTTCATGCTGAAGTTTCCTGCTTGTTTTCATGTCGCTTCAAACTTCAATTTTTACTGGTTTTAGTCGTATGTTGTTATTTCTTTAAGTTTCAAGAAGTTATACTATTTCTGTCATTGTTGATTTCTTTAAAATTCCAGAATTTTTGAAGGCCAAATGTCTGATGAATTGTGAAGTTGCTCGTATTCTTGATCACAAATACGATCAACTCCAGCAGATGTCTGCTGATCCTACAAACCAGATCTCCCAGTGAGTGGTGCTTCACTTTCATCATTTTGTTGCTCTCTTTTGCCTTGCAACAACACTTTTGCATTCATTTTCTTATCTTTAGCTTCACTGACATTGTTGTTATGATTCAGAGTATTTGAGAAATCAATGCAATATGTCAAACGCTTTAGTAACTACAAGAACACAGATGCAGTGAGGCAAGCACGAGAAGTTCTAAGCAGATACAAATTAGCTGAGTTTGAGCTTTGTGTATTGGGAAATCTCTGTCCTGATACTGTTGAAGAAGCTATTGCAATTGTCCCTTCTATCAAGGTATATTTCTTTAGAACTATCTCATTAAAGGAGATTTTTGACATTTTATTTTGTTTGCTCGTCTCGAATTTGATAAGATTTTTAGTAAATAATACGCTTGAACAAATAAATGAACAAGGTTGAATACAGTCAAGCTTGGTGTAGCTCTCTGCTCATTCTTCCTAGTCCTTTTGATGGATAGGCTATAGAAATAAAAAGGGGAAACAATACGATGGATGCCCTAAATGTTTTATTCAATAATGTAGTTGCATTTTGTATAACAAATGAAATAAGATCACACATTCATTTAAGGGGATGATCTTTTGATATAGATGGTATTCATACATCTAAATCCTGAAGAGTTCTAGTCTATTTGTGTTAACGATGACCATCGCACTTGCTGTTAGTGCATTATCATCTGTGCTTTCTTGAATAAAAAAATCACGATTCACTTACCCTTTATTTTTGCATTTCAAGGTTGATTTTATTTCGTAACTAATAGATTGCACATTGGAAATGCTAATGATTCACAGAGCAAAGGTCGGAAGCTAGAAGACGATGCTATTGAGAAAATGCTGCACGATCTCTCGCTGATCAAGAAATTTGAGTAGCGTGCTAACACGATGGATGGTGTAAATGCTGGAACCAACATGAATAGTAGAGACATTGCTCTTAGAATTGATATGCTGTGCAAATTGTTGAATTGATACCGATGGATTGAGGACCAGCGTACACTTTTATAAAATTATAATTATTATAATGTTTGGAGTTAAAACACAATTTATTTTTTTTTAATTTATTAAAAATCTAGGATGCTAATATGTCTTTTGTCGCAAACTAATTTTAAAATTAGCATATTAATATTTTAAAACAAATGCCAAGAGAAGCCTGTTTGATTTGGCAGGAATGGTAGATGGAGTCAAAACATAAATTTACAGACCAAGCAACCATTGCATCTCTTCCGTACTAAGAGTGTAAAGTAAAACCGAATAAAATGAAAATATTGATATTTGAATGTATGTTTAAAAAATATATATGATATTTGAATTTAAAATTTAAAAATATAAATAATTTTGGCTCAAACTTGTTTTGAAATAAAATTTGAGTTAAGTTGGATTTGAATTGAACAGCACCGATTATAGTTAAAATTATTTAAATTTGAATTATTCAAATTTTAATTTGAGTATATTAAAATTATGTAAAAATAATTGATTTGGGTTTGATTGATGAATAATCAAATAAAATATTATAGATTCAAATTTGTTTTAAAAAATTTATAGAAGATGTTCAAGTTCAATTCAAATTTGATAATTTCTAATATGAATCAAATATTTTTTAAGCAAACAGACCCCTACCCTGTACCCACATCCACAGCACAAGGTATGCCAAACAATTTATGATCTTTTATTGAAAAAATTTGATATCATGCTTAGTTCATAGTTTACCAAGAAAACTACAAACAAATAGAACAATATAATCAAAAGAGTAGCTTATAGGATTCAAACTAGTTGGCCTATATCAATTGAACCGAGTTTCGAATGAATAAGAAACGCTATAACCATGTGTCACTGCCATTGAAAACATAAAAAGAATATGATTGAATGAATAGCTTACACAATCCGTATCAAGTTGAAACGAGTTTCTTATGAACAAGAAACACTATAACCGAGTTGCGCCCAGAACGTATCAAAGAATTAGTCAGTTGTAATGACTTAGTCGTGAGAGTTTAAATACCCATACACAGACCCGGAAACAAAGAATTTCTCAATCCTGATGAAGCGCAACCCTAATTCTTCGAATCATATCACAATCCAGAGGATTGCCACTTTCCACTAAACTCGTCTGGATACTTCAGCATCAAATAGTTCAGGAATTGCTACTACTTCAATTAGTGAATTGGGTGGTACTGTGTTATATCACGTTTAGGTGGCAGCTTCCTCAAGATGAAGAGTACTGAGGAAGAAGGCAGGATCTCAACAAACTGTAAGAGACAGAAATATAGCACATCATTAAAAAAAGCTCAAATACAATTATTGATAAGAAAAAAAAAGCGTTGGTTCAACTCTGAATCTTGTAAGATTGAATGGATATTTTCATTTAGTATAAGATTGCTCGTTCCAAGAACAATAACTGTAGTTTCTTTCAGTGATTGAGATGAGAAGAAATCAGAATAGCAATTCATTCATTTAAGCCTCCCCCTTTGTAACCTCATGTGAAATTAAAAAATTAGGCACCATCACAAATTCCCTCGCTTGGGCATGTTTTGAGGGGAAAACATCGAAAAGGAAATAAGCTGACCCAAAATTTTTGCAAGAACAAATATTTTGCAATTCTTTTCCTATAAATTCCCCCCTACTTTTTTCCTTTGTTTGTAGAAAACCAGCACTTACTATCATGTGAGATCCAATACCGGCTTAGGCATACACAGGCAAACCATTTCCAATGCCTTGTCATTACTGATATTAGATTAGGCCTGCTCCCATATCATATGTCACAAGCAACCCAAATAAGAAAAATGATTTATGAACTTACTATGCATAAGAATTGACTCAAAATCCCTAAGTCAAAATTATTAATAATCCCTTTATTAGATAGGTCTAGATTAGGGTGTCACATGTGTCCACTTTTTCTTTTTTATAAACTTTTATAGTTCTTAAATCTGTGATATAAATTTTTATGTTGATATTTACTCGTATAAATTCTATCTAGATTTTATGTGCCTTATTTACAAACTTTATATATTTATTAGAGATTTAAATCTATGAGCCTGTGTTGGTTTTTATTCGTATTCTATTTGTTTTACTAGCTAAACTCAACTAACTGGTGAACTGGATCAAAATTCACTCTGGAACACCAGCAGAGTTGCTTTTTTTATTCGCATTCTATTTGTTTCAGTGGCTAAACTCAATTAACTTTGAATTTAACCAAAATAATTTTGGTTGACCACAACAGTCATCTCCTACCAAACACTGAAGAGAGAGAAAATATCAGTTCTACAAGATATTTTTAATGAAAAAAATTGACATCAATCTCACCGAAATCGTCAAATAATGTTTGTCTCAACTATTTAAGGTAGGCAATCTCATCCTTCCATTGATCTCAGTGTCGATTAAATATTATCAATTATTATATAAGGTAAGAGGAGCCTTGACGCAAAGGTAAAGTTGTTGTCATATGACCTTGCGGTCACGAGTGAGTCACGGATACAACTTTTTGCAATGCAGGGTAAGACTGTGTATAATAAACTTAATATGGTTTGGTTTCCCCAGGACCCACATTGGCGAGAGCTTCTTGCACGGGGCTGTCCTTTATTATTTAAGGTCGTGTCTCTCAATTAGGAGACACAACACCTGAAATCATATTAAAATGCATCCATTCCCATAGTACCACTAACTTCTATGTTATGACAATCATAATCATGTATACATACAAGTAGGGTACTAGGTATATGAAATTCAGAATATGGATAATACCATGTAGTAGACGAAGTTCAGAATTGGGTGGTTGAGAACATCAAGTTCTGCAGTTCTATCAAACGCGTTGATGCACATCTGAAAAATTAAAGTTCAAATAAGTAAAACTAATAGGTCAGTTATCTCGCAAGAAAGGTTATGAAGCAAAGCATAAGTCATAAGTGATTGAGTGCCTCTAGACTCTCTATACTTACCATAACACATCTGAATAAAAAACAGAGGAAACATATAGCTGTAACATAGCCGATCTATACAAGTGAAGGAGGAAAAAGGTAATCAGTGAAGGCGAATGCACAAGTGAGCAGTATAATACGCCATAATATACCTCCTGCAACTTCTTTTGGCGCCCTTTCGATTCCACAGGGAAGTGCTTCAACATTAAGAAAAGCCTAATGATAAAATAATATAATTTCATAAAGCAAACAAAAATGAGTGTTGAAGGTGGAACAAAGTTCTCATGATTACAAGGGGTCATCATATGTGAAGAATGAAGATGCATTGAATAATTTCTAAAACTAGACACAATACAACTTTTGAGGTTTACTTATGTTTTAGCCGTACCTACTTATTGGGGGGAAAACAACAATATTATAGTAACAAGTTTATTCATCCTAGAAACTTCTGGTTTGTTCCAAAATGTCATGTAGGAGCAAAACACCAGAACAAGTGGGGTGATCAATGAGTAAAACCTTTGTGCAAGTCTTAGCTGCATAGCCAGCGATGACTAGCAGGGCCTCATATTAATCTTTTCGATCTCTTAATTCTCAGACAGACTTGTTTCCTTATCTCTGATTGGCAGCATTACTTCACATTTTAGATGTCTGTATGCCTGTAATGTTTTTTTTTTGGTGTGACTGTTAAATAGTTTTTTTGATTTAAAATCTAGGAGCTGGATGCAGGCCAAAACCAATATTGTGGTGAATGTCAGGCTTTCCCATAATCTTGCCTTTACTATGCAAACAAATAAACCATAACAGAGACCTGCTAGGAAATAGGACGTTGGTGAACTATAAACTAAAAACATAGTATCATAAAAGAATGAAACAAGCATAAGAATTTGAAATGAAACTGAGGTGAAAATGTGTTCATTAGCAGATTTGACATACCTACCACCGTACAAAAGGAAACCAAAGGCAACAAACAATGAGACACCTGTTGGAAACGTAAAATATTTCCCATATTATATTTCATTCATGTATATTGGGTTATTAAGTAACACAATAACAAGAACCAAACCTGCAAATAACATTTGGGATACAATAATCATGGCTTGGATTGGCTTCCACCACAGGACCAGCCACAATGAGATCTGCAAACAATTGAAAAATAAGATGCCACTCTCTAAAATAGTCCAGACAAGTGTAAAAAAGATTCTCTACTAGTCACAAACATACATAAGGGAATAGTAATTACAATTTATTCAGAGCCAAAATAGTTAGCACAGATGAGGAATGTTGTTTGGCATCAACAGAGTAACATATATGAACTAGAGTGAATTTTTTTCCCCATTCCCTTGCCTAAACTTTCATCACAAAAACAAAATCTTACTAGAGCCATCTGATCTAGTATTCCAATTTTCAAGTAAACAAAAATGTTAAGGAAGACACAGGTCTATTGACCATCTCAAATGCATAACTGAGCTTAAGCATAGATACCAGAGAAAGACCAATAGTGAAGATTACAAGTGTCATAAGCAAACTTGAAGACACACGCAAGGTAGTACAATGATAGTTTTCATAACGATACTACAATAATATAGAAAAGAGTTTTGAGGTGCCTTTCTTTTGGTTCCTCATTGTTCTATCTCCTCATAGTCCCTGCCAAAATGCAAAAAACATTCGTCTAGTTTTGAGAGTCCAGGTTCATAATCGAGCAAACCATCCAATAAGGTCCAGAAGAAATTACTTCAGATGTAATTCACAGCAAATGCATGAAACATTAATCTAGTTTCCTTTCTTTTTTCTTCCAAAAGATGGCACTCTTCTACCTATTCATCATCCATTTTTAGTCCAAACCTTGTGCTCACTGTACCAAATCAAACCAAAATTTCATTTGAGTGACAACTTAGAGGTAATAGCCAAGATGAAATACAATAGTGATTATGCTTATTAGTTCACTTTAACTAGTACTCTGACATATCAAAGCAACAAAAGAAGAGGATTGAATCAGAAGGGATAACTGAAGTCATCAATGAACATGAATTGAACACCATAATCCATTTGGAACTTGTGACAAACTTTTCCATGGAAATCACATACTAATAGTATGATTATCTGTGACCTCATACAACCATGGAGAAATAACAAAATCCAATGGATAGAGCCAAGACCACTCATTTTGCAAAGATTCGAACTATGAGCGAGATAAAATACTTAAAAAGGCATATGAACCATGTATATCCAAGGATATAAATTATTAACCAGTCAAACTGCAAAAACACTAGAAATTTTTTCAACCACAGAAATAAGCACAATGTTAATGTTACAAAGAAAACATACCTGTGTAACATACACAACTGTGTTAATTGCACAGAACGTAGGCCTTAGCTCATCAGTAGATAATGAACGTGCCTGAAAATATCACAAAAAAAAAAGAAATAAGCACACAACTCAATTTGCGTTCCTTAAACACTCACGGGTCATATTGTGAATACCAACCTGATAGTAGATTTCTGCCCAAAATAATACCAGCAATGCATAGGTAGTAAAGAATGCAAGACCAGGAAAGTCCAGAAGAATATGTTGAATTATCTGAAACTCGAACAAGTATATACATGCACTCAATAACCATGAAGCATATATCACAGAAGAAGAAGACGGTACCTCAGGGCTTATTTTCTCAATACCCCAACGAAATACAAAGACCAGTGACCGAACTGCAAATAGCAAGTACAATATAATGCTAAACATGAACATGCAAGGAGCATATTACTAGAAAAGCCATCTTATTTACCGCCGTCGACAAGGAAATTCAAAAGGTAGAAGACCTTCTGCGCCGTCCAACCAAACTCCGGCACTCTACATTCAATCCTAATCAATTGAATCTGCAATTAAAGAACATAGAGAATGAACACGGCGATATCCCACGCAATTATAAATTAGTCAAATTTCCCATTCCAGCAAACACCAGAATTCAAAATCAGAACGAAATAGCATCCACTTGACAGAGAAGCCGAAGCGAAACCCTAGGCGCACGATCGAGAAATGCAGTTGAAGCAAAAGGGAGGGAGGGAGGGGGATTACGAGGGCGACAGCGGACAAGAGGCCGTAGAGGAGGGCGAGGGTGTGGAAGATCCGATCTTGCCACAAGGCAGAGCCGTTCACCTCGTCCCACCACCCGGTGCCGCTCCGGAGAGCGAGAAAGGCAGGCGAAGACACCATAAACCGGCGCATCCTCCGATGGCGACAGTCTCCGGCAATTGGAGGTTCTCCTCGCCGATCGATATAGAGAGAGAGAGAGAAAGGAAAGGAAAGAATAACTGGAAATTTTCAAAATGTATATATTTTTTTTCAAAACGCCTTTTCAAATTTTGATAATTTTAAAATGAGCGTTAACATTTTTATTTTAATATAATTTTTTTTTAAAAAAATTATAACATTAATTGACTATTTAAAATCTAAAGTATCTAATCTTGAAATTCTAATATTTGTGTGAATTAATTTGATTTAAAATTAATGCTTCTATGCAATAAATGAATCTGATAAAATTTTAACTTTTCTTTTCTGTAATTTAATAATTATGTATTTCTCAAGCATTATAATCATTTAATTCATTTTAAAAAATACAATGAAAATAATGCTCATAATTATATTACGTTATACTTTATTTTTTAAACACTTTTAAAATGCTATAAGGAATAATTTCAATTAAAAATTTAGATCTTTTAATAACTAATTTTTAATTACTTGGGTGAACCCTAAAATTAAGGTATATTAATGTTTTTTTTCTTTTTTTAATCGAAAATAATTTTAAATTTTATTAATAATTTCAACATCTTATTTTTTTTCATGATGTTGATAACTGTGACAAAATTTAATTTTAACTGCTATGATTTTGTTTGAAAATATAAGGAAATTATATCAAAATTTTTATAAAATAAATCATATTATCATTGAATAATATTATTTAATTATTTGATAATAAATATTTATTTTATAAATTTATACATATTCATACATTATATTATATACGCTGTGCTAATAGTTAATTAATATTTAAACAAATTTATAAACTTCAAATTATTGAATGTTGAAAATATTACTATACATCTTTTTTAATTACATAATTAAATTAATCCTAATTTTAATAATAAATTATAGGATAAAAATCATAATGA
Source organism: Kaempferia galanga (assembly GCA_037974795.1). Classification (NCBI taxonomy): domain Eukaryota; kingdom Viridiplantae; phylum Streptophyta; class Magnoliopsida; order Zingiberales; family Zingiberaceae; genus Kaempferia; species Kaempferia galanga. The sequence continues at coordinate 4,640,938 of JBBPFP010000060.1, read as the reverse complement.
CACCCAATGTATTATATTAAAAAAAATATTAAAAGAGCACCTATATTTTTAGAATATCCTTGTCTAATATTTTTTACCAAATTATTTCAGATGGTTTTAGTTAAGTCTATGTTATAGTAATTTTAATCAAATTATTATAATAATATTTAATTGATTTTCATTAAATTAGACTACTTTTGGATTAAAATTTTTCCAAATGTAGTAATTTTAATTAAAATCAATTTTCAACTAAACTATGTCACTCCCCTTCGAATGTCTAAAGTGTTTTCACTCTTGTAAACAATTTAGAAATAAAAAACACCATTTTGATTGAGTTGTAATACAAAATTTACTAGTTTCTTAACTTAAACACCCAAAATCACATTCATTACTTACATCAAGAGAGTCTCCAATGCCCTTAATCTTAATCGAGTTTGATACTCATAAGAAGATCGAACGAGAAGTTCCATCTCAAATTGATAAAAAGTGGTTCACTTAATGCAGCATGGCCATGGCCATGATTCATGCTCCATCAGAAGGATTTCAAACAGAGATCTCAGTCCTGGAAATCAAAATGCCGTCACTGTCAGCGTAGAGCCACTCGCCGTCAGAAATCCTCGTACCGGCGATGTTAACCGCTGCATGCTTCTCGCCAAAGCCTTTCTTGTTGGCCTTCATGGGGTGGGAACCCAAAGCCCGTACACCGATGTCGCAGCCATTGATCTCGTCCACATCCCTGATGCAGCCATTGACGACAATGCCAGCCCAGCCGTTGTTCTGAGCCTGTTGAACCGGGTTGCCTCCCAAAATGGCGCAACGCATGCTTCCTCCTCCATCGACGACGAGGACACGACCATTCCCTCTCTCCTCGAGGAACTCGCGGATGAGAACGTTGTCCTCGAAGACCTTGAGGGTGACAATGGGGCCAGAGAAGACCTGCCGCCTCCCATAGATTTGGAAGATCGGCTGAAGGGCCCGGAGCTCACCGTTGAGGATAAGATGGGGATTTGCATCGCATGCTTCAGCAGTTGCTAATGGTAAAGCAGACATTTTGTTTAGTCAGGACCTGGAAAAACAGAGGAGCTTCAATTAAACATGTCTTGGCTTCTCTGTCGAGTACAAATATCAGCAGCAAAATTCAAGGGAAAAAATAGTATCAGTGACAAAATCCATAAAATTAGAGTAATGCCGTTGACTGCTACACCAGCAATGTGTAAACTTCGTTCGGTTCATGCAATCGAATAGACAAAGAGTCGAATAAACAAGGAATATAATACGTATAAATATGAAAGGTTGCTTAAAAGGGAGAACTTGGATCTCTGCAATGTTTCACTTCAGAAGTTGATGTAGAAATGTCAGGTTTCAAGGAAAGTGCGTCTATTTTTTTGGAGAACAACTCATGGTCTTCTCACGAATTTGGAAGACACATGTCCCCTCGGGACGGTGTGATGGTTAAAACATGGGAGGTTGCCACATGAGATCAAAAGGTCGAAACTTGGCTCGCTGGAACATGCCTCCCTCGTGCCTTAATCATTTGCACTAATGGCTAGTAGTCACCCTTGATTTACCTCATCTGTGTTGGCTCAGGGACAGGTTGGCGGAGGCACTGGGCCGAGCGAATCGCTTTTTACCACATGAATTTGGAAGGCACATGCTACATTTAGCCATTGATAATTTCCATTATGCTTTTCTAGAAGTGGAAGAATTGCTATTTCACCCGTTTAAGGAATGGTTCCTTGTCTTAGGGCGTGCAGAAAAGAATAGGATCATGGGTTTGATATAAACTTCTTTTCAGATGGTCTTGTGCAGCAAATGATGGTCTTTTGGGAAGCTAATCTATGAATGGCAGACTGTTCCCTCAAAAAAAAAAGAAAAAAAAAAGAAAAGAAAAATCTAGCCTAGGAATTTCTTAGATGGATCGAGGTTAACTTAGTAGACAACGTCAGCACAGTAGTTGAATGGACCAACAGGTGTTTACAAGATGAACACTGATGCCTCAGTGCGCATGAGTGGTGCAAGCCTAAGAGGAGTCATTAAAGATCGTTCGGATGATTGTAGGTGGGGCAATCTGCACTTCTTATCATCTTTTCGCTGTGAAGTAGAGCACCTGAGTATTAAGTTGGATCTAGAGTTAAGTGTTGAACGATAACATTTCTAATTTTATGTGTTGGATCCATATTGTCTGGCTGTAGTTCCATAGATCAAAATACATCCTCCTCTTCAAACCATCCATCCATCCATGCCGCAAGACTGTGGATGAAAAAAAAAAGTGCTCTCGAACAGGGATTGGACAGTCTCCCTTTCATATTGGCCAGGAACACTAACCTATTGGACAGTCTCCCTTAGGTTTGTACATGTTACCTTCATTCTAGTTCCTAATAAAGTTTACCAATACTCAAGTCCCCTTTTGATCCAAAATGATAACCATTCTGATAAGCTTATAAACTAAACTACAAGACCTTTCTACATAGTTTTGCCATATCCTCAAAGTATATATGTTAACAAAACCAAAAAAAGATATTTGACAGATAAAGCATGAACCAACAAATGTCCCATTTGAAACCATAATAGTTAGAATTAGCATTCTATTTCCAATATTATACTAGAATGTTTAATAGAAAAACAAGTGGGAATTAGAGTTCAATTTTCATATAACCTTGAATAACAAAAAATCCTAGCAAACCAGTCAGGTTTGTGTTTGAGAATTTTCTGAAATCACAAATACGAGGCCTACAATGTAACACCAAATATATCTAAGTCCCATGAGGCTGTAAATAAGAAATAAAATTTTGATTTTCTTTTCCTCTTCAAACAAATCCTTAGAATTCCTTATGGATACTGAATTATAAATCTTTCTTAAAGAAAAAAATGGGCTCTAAACAAGCTTATAGCAAAGAAAACATCTATCTAAGTTAAGAAGTTGATAACAGTTTTTCCTTGAAAAGGATTGAGAATTACCATGCATAACTGACCAGCAAATCAACAAAAAGCATAACCAATACAATAAAAAAATAGCTTCCCAATCATTTGGATAAGGTAACATTGATCTTTTATGTGAGCTCTACTTGTATCAATATTTCTAATCAAATTCATGTTGTCCAACTGGAGAAATAAACTTTTTGAACATTTTCACATGGGCTTAAACAACAACAGATAAATACAATTTCAACAGACATTTGGCAATGGCGGGAAACTCCAATACAAAGATTGTCTTACTTTTTAGATTAAGATTGTCTTATTGTTAGTGCTATATAGAGTACAAAGGAGGGATTAAGATTCAGATAATTGACTCCAAATAGTTGCGACTAAAATAAGGATGAAGATAATGTTCTTACAATATTTGATTATTTCCAAACAACTAAGACTCTGATTGAGCAATCAGAAAGAATCAGTATCAAATTATTAATACAAAATCCACCAAATTCTAACTACAAATACATTTGCAACCCGAAGGGACCACCGAATCCACGAATGAATTGTGAAGATTGTTATAATAACTTCCTCGGCTATTTTGACTCAATAAGATCAACAGACTCAATCTAATTTCTGTTGTGTTTGCCTATTAAACCTGATAAACAAGAACCTCGCACAAAATCATTCTGAAAGATCTCAAATGATCAATAACAACATGCCAAAGATGAATCAAGGTGAGAACAAACTTCCCCTAAACGTGCAATGCAATTAATAACCTAGCTCAAGCTCGCTCCCACTGAATTTGATAGCTCTATTACCTCGTACGGACAACAAATGGGTATATTCCCCAAAACACGAAGGGCTAGATTGCTAGATTCAAGATCCCACAAACGAAAACGAAATTCAGTAGCCCCTCTGACTGCGAACCATGTTCTATCTTTCTTACGGAATCAAATTGGAATCTCGAAGGACAAACTGAAGCAATCGATCGACTGCAGTAAGAGAACAGCGAGATCGAGCAGTGAGAATGCGATGATTCCAGATTGACCTCTTGAACCATGAAAACAAAGAAAAGGAGAGAGGGGGAGCGAGATGCTGTTTGCCTGAGGTAGATCGGAGGCGGAAGGAGTCGAACTGGTTGCGATCTGCGAGGAATGACGAAGACGCACCAGAAGAGAGAGGAGGAGACAGCGAATGAAGGTGACGATGACGAAGGGCGGAGGAGGAAGATGTGATATCAGTCCGAGGCGGACCCATGTCCAAGTCCAACCAGCCCAATAACGCTTTTTATTTTTACCCATCAATTAAATTACACCAACGATACAAATCGAATCCTGGGCCGTTCGCCATGGCTAGGCCGTTACGGAACGCGACTCTGTTCCGTTTCCTCTTCATATCCACCGTGATGCTCATCGCTTCCATCACTCGCTCCCTCCCCCTCCGCCGCCTTTCGGCTTCCTCCAGTCCCTACCACCGGCGCCGCCTCCTCTCCGCCGCCTCCTCCAAACCTCATCGCCCATCGAAATCCTTCCCTTGCCCTCTCTGGTCCGCTTCCTTCTCCTTCTGCCTCGACCGCCGCGGCAAATCTACCATCCCCGTCCACTGCTCCGCCGCCCCCATGGCCGCCACCTCAGACGAAAGCCTCGATTCTAATCCTCTCCTCCAAGATTTCGCTTTCCCTCCCTTCGACACCGTCGAGCCGAAGCACGTCCGCCCTGGAATCCTCGGGCTCCTGAAGAAACTCGTACTTTCTTCCCCTAGTTATCTATCATTTGCGTTTGCTTCCTTTTTTGTTTGGGGTCTGTGCATGGTTTTGTTAATACGGTTTTCAGCATGATCAATGGGATCTGAATGTTACAGGATGCTGATCTGGTGGAGTTAGAGAGAACAGTAGAGCCGACGTGGCCCAAACTGGTGGAACCGTTAGAGAAGATTGTGGATCGGTTGCAGGTGGTTTGGGGTGTCGTCAACCATTTGAAGTCCGTCAAGGATTCACCGGAGCTTCGATCTGCTATCGAGGAAGTTCAGGTCCGTTTCATCTTCGACACCGTTATCTCTGATCTCTGTAGGATCTAATTCAACACACTTTTGCTTCTATCTCACTCAAAATGTTGAATACGATCTCATTGATACTGTGAATGATATCATGGTGTTAATTAATTAATTTTTCCTTATACTTTCTAGTTGGTTGTTCTACATTTTTCTTCTAAGACAGAACCATGTTGCAATTGCCTAAACAGCCAGAGAAAGTTAAGTTTCAGCTGAGATTGGGACAGAGTAAGGCTATATATGATGCATTTAAGGCTATTCAGAATTCATCGTCGTGGACAACCCTTAGTGATGCCCGTAAACGTATAGTAGAAGGTAACATGCCATACTCCACTGTCATTTCTGTTTCTACTTGTAGGAACACTTGATTGATGAACTTTTATAACCATTAAATATTCTTTTCTTCCTCCTTTAGCCAATGATGCATCAATCAATGAATTTACTGTGCTGATTCTTTATGCTCCAACATTTGAGATGAACTTTTCTCCTGTTAACAGGAACATATTTCATTCTATCCTCTATTGATTAGTGAGCAAGGAACAATAAATTGTATTTTATAATGGCGCATGCTACTTACTTGTAAGGCTACAATCATGTCTATATTGTAGATCAATGGATTTTCTTGCTTGTTATAGAAATCTTCAGTTAGATACACCACTTCACTGTTGTGTTCTGTAAAATGTTCTCTTCATTTATTTAATCAATTCTTCTGAATTGTTGTGGTGCACACCAATTTCCAAGTTAGATAATGTTAGCCTCCAGATGATTCCTTCTTCCCTTAAGCATGCTCATTTCTTTTGCAGGTCAAATCAAGGAAGCTGTTCTGAATGGTGTTGCTCTCGAAGATGAACTCAAAAAGAAATTTAATGAAATTGAACAAGTAATCCTTTGCCTCTGCATCTGATTGTTTCAGATTTTTCATCTATACCAAATGATTCCTTTGTCTTGGTTGTTTTATTTGAAATTTTGCAAGTGATAATGGCTTAACATTCTGATTGCACAACCTTGGAACGGATCCATGCACAGATGATCTATTGATATCATAGAAATATTTAATATTTATTTCACCATAGCATAAACCACACAATCTATCATGATTACTCAGGGTTTTAATTTTGGATGATTGACAATTAAATATAATGGACTATATAAACTGACACATGCTCCTTAAATTTTACTTAAATTTTTATTAATGATAGTTACTCTGGGGATGCTTGTATTTGCTTGGTGAATGACAGTTATTTATGTTTATTATAGGATTTGATTTCTTGGCTTTCATTTTTCATGATATAAAATTGAAATTTGGTTTTAAAGTTGGAAGAGTACTTATGTATATCACATGATTCCTTGTTTTCTTTTTTTAGGAGCTCGAGAAACTTTCACAAAAATTTAGTGAAAATGTTTTGGATGCTACAAAAAAATTTGAGAAATTGATTACTGATAAGAAGGAAATTGAAGGATTACCAGCTACTGCCCTTGGTCTTGCAGCACAAACAGCTGTATCAAAGGTATCTCTCTATCTTGTTGAAATGCACGCAGCACAAGTGCCTCCTCAACCACTTTTATTCTTTCTTAGTGGTTCATTATCTCTCGCAACACTCATATTAGTTGTTTCTTTAACTATTTATTTATTTGTTTATAATGTTTATTGGCTTCTATTAACAAGCACTCTAGTTTCATAGTTTTGATAATATCTTGTTTAAGGTTATTGATCCATTTATTGTTTTTCTGTCATGATTATTTGCTCCAATTTTATATCTTCTTTTTTCTGTTATTGCTGAATGTGTCTATTTAAATATCAGCTATTTAATATTACTTTTGGGCGACCTTCCTATTCACCATATAACATTAATTAAAGAATGTTTACTTATGATGTAAAATCTCCTCTGTTTTTTTGGATAACTTGGGATAGATCTCCAATCTAGGCATTTTTCATTTAAGAAGCAATGTATGCTCTTGTAATATATTCTTATGATCAGGGACATGAAAATGCTACTCCTGAAAACGGGCCGTGGATAATCACTTTGGATGCTCCGAGTTATATGTCTGTTATGCAACATGCAAAGAATCGATCTTTACGTGAAGAAGTTTATCGCGCTTATGTTACACGTTCATCTAGCGGAGATCTTGACAATACTCCTATTATTAATCAAATTCTTAAGTTGAGGTTGGAGAAGGCTAAGCTTCTTGGGTACAAGAACTATGCCGAGGTATGTGGGTGACAATTATGCAATTTTAAAACTACTAAGTTCTTTATTTTTAATAATGATTATTTCATCTTTTTATCCGGATGTTTTCTCACTCTAGGTCAGCATGACATTGAAAATGGCCACGGTTGAACGAGCAAATGAGCTTCTTGAAAAATTGCGCACTGCTTCGTGGGATCCTGCTATTCAAGGTACTAAGTAATACTCATATAATGCTTACTCGTTATTAGAAATTTATACTTTTCTCTGGATGATTAAAGACTTCCTTAATTATTTCACTAGGAATCCCTTGTATCCAGTTGCAATTTAATTATTTTCTCTCTCACCTTATATACATTTTACTATGAGACCTAAAATTCCTTTAAGAATATTATAAGAAGATCCGATTGAATACTAAATGAGAGTTAAATGATAAATAGGTCAATAATTTATAATGTCAACTAATCTAACACATTGATTTGTTCATCTTTTCCATCTTCAGATTCATCTCCTTTATATGTTCTTCTTCCTAATTACTAATTAGTCTAGATGCTCAGTAATCAATCATCATCAGTGGTGTCTACTAATTACTAATCAATCATCATCAGTGGTGTCTAATATTCCTTAGCAATCATCATACTTAGCGGGCACTTATTAGTCTAGATGCCTTCTCCTTTCACATTGCTATCTTTTGGTTTTTTTTAACCATTTCCATCTTCAGATTAGATCCTTTATTCAACATCTCACAAATCATGACCAGTTTTAAGAGTTTGATTGTGTTTGTAGTTGGCTCATGATTCTGATTGCTAGTTTCTCAAGTTGTCTCCTAGAGTCCTAATTATACTCACATTTTCTTCATATGCTTGCATGTCAACAATAGTCATTTGTCTCTTGAAATATCAATCCCATGGACCAATTTGTGTATGGATTAAAGCAGTCCAGAGAAAAAACTTCATTGCCTCGTTTAATAGATGGATTGCTGTAATCAAAATATGAATTCAATAGCATCCTGCTGCATGCACAAGATAATGAAGCTATCATCACATTTCCTACTAACAATTTCAAAAATCTTCATAGGCCTCACATATGTAACTGCATATGTGCTAGGATATTTCTTCTTACAACATGAGCTTTATGATGTGGTGACAACCCACACTGCCTCATAGGCTTCTTGTGGGCAAGAAGGAATTATATACTTAAGATTACACTTATACTGTGCATATATAACTGAATTGAACCTATTTAGTCAATATTATTGTGATTTACTGCCACCAGTCCACACATGAGTTGCATCAAAAAAGTTTAGCTGATCTCATGCCATTGAATTTAATTAGTGAGTCAAAATCACTCCTCTTCCATGTTTTATTAAGGATGCTGTCAATATATGTTTGCAAGATGTACATTGCTCCACTTTCATGTCTGCAACAGGGGCTCTGTAATGGATACGAGACACCTACTGTCTTTTTTTTAGTAGCATGGTTGTCATATTGTACTAAACTGACCAACTGATATTTACATTAAAATGTTTACCGGCAAAGAAATGTCCTGCTGATGAGATTTTTATGCATGCAGATATGGAAGATATTAAAACTTTTTCTAGTAATGCTGGTGCTGCAGAGGCAAATGAACTGACCCATTGGGATATTACTTTCTGGAGTGAGAGGCTTCGGGAGTCCAAATATGACATCAATGAGGTTAGTATTCACTATTCCATTCCCTTTGAATAATTTCTTTAGGTTTTGACGTGTAACTGTGTTCCTAATTCTTTTGCTAGTGTTTGATCTTTGTGAGACCATGATTTGCATAATTGTTGGAATTATACCATTCACAATTCATGTCATACAATATGATATGAACCTTATATCATACAATGACTGAGAGGAATATTTCTTGTCACATTGGTACTAGAGTGATAATAATGGCAAAATTGATACTAACTTAGAAGTCATGGCAGGTTACATTGTCATAGATGAAGGGGATAAGCTTATATTTTTGTTATGAATCAACATCAACTTCCTCTATTTATGTTTTTATTTAAATGAAGTATTATAATATTTTTACAAAATTTTAGATATCAAAACTATTTTGAATACAGTAGAATTTTCTAACATATTTTATAATATTTTATAATTGTTTATCTGAATTTTATGTTTCATGATTTGAGAACTTATTGAAGCATTCACAATATGAATCTCTATTTGACAACCTTGACGATTTGTACAAAATGGCCATAGACCTGCCTACAATTAATGCATCAAAGTGTTCTTTTCCTGCTAAAAGAATTTGAATTTGCTTCATGGTGACATTTTTCACTTATACAGGAGGAGCTGAGGCCATATTTCTCACTGCCAAAGGTAATGGATGGTCTCTTTGCCCTTGCTAAGAAGCTTTTTGACATTAACATTGAACCAGCAGATGGACTTGCACCGGTACTGCAAATTCCTGCATTATCTTCTTGTGATCCCTATAGTTGTTTGACATCATATTGACATTCTTTTTCATCTTTTATGTTGCAAGGTTTGGAATAGTGATGTTAGATTTTATGCTGTCAAAGATTCCTTGAACAATTCGATTGCCTATTTTTACTTTGATCCTTATTCACGACCTTCTGAAAAGCGTGGTGGAGCTTGGATGGATGAGGTCTTTGCTCGTAGCTGTGTACTGGCACGTGATGGTGCTCCTGTTAGGCTGCCTATTGCACATATGGTGTGCAATCAAACACCACCTTTTGGTAACAAGCCTAGCCTAATGACATTCCGTGAGGTAATTGACATGCATATGTACTGTTTCAGTTTTTCTCCCTGATTATCCACCTTCATGTCTAATCTTTCTGATTCATAAACAATAGGCAATCTAAGAACTCTTCTTATGTGTTTACTGGGCACACTTATTTTGAGAAAATGGACAAATAGTTTTCTAAGTTTAAGCTTCATTATTTTGGTATGTTATAGTTGGTCGAGCTTTTGAAATACTAATTAAACTATTATCTTTTGATTTCTATTCTAGGTTGAGACTGTGTTCCATGAATTCGGTCATGCACTTCAGCACATGCTCACTAGACAAGATGAAGGCCTCGTTTCTGGAATTAGGGGCATAGAATGGGATGCTGTTGAGCTTCCATCACAGTTTATGGAGAACTGGTGCTATCATAGGTAATAGGCGAAGTTAAAATATTTTTGCAGTAAAGGGACTAATATAATAGTGGCCAATTGGAGTATACTCTTATTGAATACGCACGATCATTTTAATGGCACCAGTTTTTGCACTTGCACTTTTTAACAATGATAAATACCAAGGTTTAAAATATCGGCGTGTGTCGAGGTTTCGGTCCTCGACCGGAACGATATGGTTTCAGTATCGTATCGTATCGTGCCGATAGAGTTTCGGTATTTTTTTTAAATATAAATATAAATGTATATTAATATTTGACTATTAAAGATATTTCATATTTTGATATGTTAAATTTATATTTTAATATCTTCTTATAAAATAATGGCTATTAAATTTTTATAAAAAAACATTTAAAAAAAAAGTAATTCTTAACATTTAAAAATAAA
>JBBPFP010000060.1:4561089-4571528 GCA_037974795.1 Kaempferia galanga | reverse complement strand
ACAGGATTTCAGAGGGAGTAAACCACGGTTAAGCTGGGCGGGTAAGTGGACTGGGGGTCTCAGGAATTTTAGACCAGTAGACCAAGATTTTATTCTTGTGTGCAACTGACGACCTTCGACCTAACGACCTATTGGAGCAAACTCCAGGCCACTTACCAGCTGATCCAGCCCGTGGGGGAAAACTAGCGTCATAGTGGTTGCTGCATGTAAAGGAGAGAGAAAAGCGAAAAATTTAATTTAAGAGTAAAGTGAAGATAGAAAGAAAAAGAGAAGGTAGTTGTTGCATGTAAAAGAGAGAAAATAAAAGAGAAAAAAGAGAAAGAGAGAAAGAGGGGAACAAATAATTTTGGCAGAGGGGCAAAATCAAAGAGAGTTGCACCCTTTGGGCATTCTCAAACCTTGATGTGCCTTTTGTGCAATCCCTAATCTTGGGTGCACTCTTTGGGAAATTCCTATGAATTTATTACATAAGATTTTATAGGGGTAAAAATCAAAAGGGCACCTTCTTTACAAATTGTCAAATGAGTGCCACTTTCCAATTAATATCAAATAGACGTCTCATTTAGGTTGTAGCAACTAGCAAGTAATTGCTACAATGCATAGTAGCTACCTTCTCTTCTATAGATCATATTTAGATAGTATTTATTTTACTATAGTAGGTATTATAGAGTCCCCTCCATTTATTTATAATTTAAAATATTATTTTAATTGTGTTATCATTTTCAATGCAATAAGATCAAAATGAGATAATTACGTTGTTGTAGAAGTTAATAGCTGACTTCTACATATTATAACAACTATCTACAAACTTCTATATAATCAATCAATCATGATCATATAATATTCATTTGAAATGCAATAGGCATCATAGAGTGTTTTTAGTTGGTTTTACTTGTTGAAATATTGTTTTGACAAGATTATCACTCTATAGTAAGCAAAATCAATATAAGATAGTGATACTAATGTAGAAACTAGCAACCTGTTGCTGCACCAAGTAGTAGCCAGTTGTTAGCTTCTATATAGCCGATCATGATCAGATAATATTTATTTTAAATATAGTGAATGCCATGAAATTCATTTACTAGTTGAAATATTATTTTAAATAGGCTATCACTCTAAAAAAGTAAAATCAAAATGAGATAATGACATTGAAATTAACAACTAGCTATTACACATTGTAATAGCTACTTATTAGCTGCTACAACATGTAACAACTGATTAATGATAGTTGTTACAACTTAAATCATGAAATCTGATTTAAGAATATTTCGGATGGGTTACTTTAAATTTGGTGTATATTTAATATTAATTGGAATAAGAGCATCCATATCATAATTTATCAAACGATGGATACTCTTTTTATTTTTGTCATATTATGTACATCATAAATTCAAAACATATATATATATATATATAAAATTTATATTCAATTTGACAATTATTTTTAAATTTTAAAAATAATATGTGCAATTATTTAACTGAAATTAGAATACATTTTCTCTCATGCTGCTAAAAGTTACCAAAAGTGAACATTATTAAATGAATAAATGTCCAAAAATTGAGGGGAAAATCCCTTTAATATTTCAGGTCCAGTGGGGGATCAGCTACTCGGTTTAAAAAACTCGTTACTTACCACTTAATCCATTGGATAAGACTCTCCTCCCACTGACCACTCCCTTCATGTGGGCCCGGTCTGGAATTAGGGTTTCCGGAACGAAAGGTACCAAAACGCAACACGCAATGTCAGAGCTCGAGGTCAAAGGTGGCCGTTGATTCGATCACTTCATCTGGCAATCAATTCCTCTGGCTTCATCCATTGCGCCGCTCCGCCTCCACCTCAAATCACCTCGACGCCACGGAACAAAGGCGGCCAAGTGGCCTTCTCTCTCTCTCCGCGGCCCTCTTCCCTCGGACACAGTGAGAGGACAGGAGGCGATAAGGAAGTAGTCAAGTTCGCAGGTGCTTCTTCTCCTCCTCCTCCTTTTTACTTTTATTTTTCGAAATTGTTGAAGTTTCTATCCTTTTTTTATTTAGATGTTGTCAATAACCAACCTTTGCCGAGATAGAAGGTGCTTCTTGTTTATAAAGAAATCTTCCTTTCTTTGGTGTAGCTGCAATCTACGTCTAGATGGAGTCTGTTCGTTTTCAATATTTTTATTTTGAGGAAAGTATGTTTTTTGGTTTTCTATTGTTCTTTGCAATCGGTCTAACTCTAAGAAATGGTATCTTTTTATCCAATTAAATGGGGGATTTTTTTTTTTTTTTTTGCCTTACAAAGCTACAATCTTTTCTTTCCACAGCTGGCTATTCGACCATAATTTTAGGCCACTAGAAGTCGTTATGAGCGATTTCCTGCTTTGTTGTTCCGCTCCGTCTTTGGCTAGGAGGGGATAAGATGCCATCGACCTACCTGTCGAAGCACAAAGGGCTGCAGACCTCGTCGGAACTCCTACGTGGGCGTGGGCGGAGCTTCTTGTTCGGCAACACCTGCTTTGTCCTTTCTGAGCCCTTCTCCACCCTTGGCTGCGCTTTCCATCTCCTGCCTAAGTCATCCATTAGTGATCTCCCCGCCTGTGGTGGCCACCGCCCACTTCAGATCTTTTCTTCACCCGCCGTTGCCGCTCAGAATCTTACTAATCAGATTTCACAACCTGTGCGGAGGTTTCCTTTTTGGTGGAACATAATGTCTTCCAGCAGTGCTTTTTTGAGAGGATCTGGGTTGGCCTCCCACCCTATGACAAAGGATAATTCAAGTTCCAAACTCATCTTGAACAGCACGATGAGGGTCCATCTCTGTTCTTGCAATAACGGTCTCAACTTCTCGTGGAGAGCTTGTGGGAGCTTAAGGAATCAAAAACCCTGGGGTTCCAATATGGCCTACAAATGTTTCTGGTCAAATACTCATGGTATGAACTGGAGATCTAATTCTTCAGTGGAACCAAAGAGTCAAGATTTATTGGTTTCATTCTCAGCACCATATTCAACTGGTGCAGCTCCAGATTTGTCATTCGATGCAACTGTGCAGGAGGAGCAGGTTCAGAATCCTGTTGTTTCTTCTGAACAGTATGTTTTTTTTGCCATATTTCTTTACTTTCGTTTTATTTTTTCTTTTAATATCCTGTAAATGAGTTAATTTTATAAGTTCCTATTTTGTTATTGAAGTATTACTCACCTGCTGATGCTCACCATTACAATTTATTTTAAAGTTTCTTTAAGAATAAATTAATATAGAAAAATTTGAGGCGGCATAGTACTGAGCAAATAAGATCAACATTGCTACTCAAGTAAACTTTTAGTGGATCAAGAAGTGTTTATTAAACATGAGAGACTATTGTTTAGCAAAGAATTATCCAAGTACCCAAAGTTGGACTTCTTTAAGGATCTGAAGTTTATGCATGGTTGTGTTAGAGACAATTTATGTTAATAAAACAAATATGTATCTCACTGATACCATGTAGAATTCTTACAATACTCTTGTCCTTATGGAGTGGACAAACCTCCTAATATGGAAACCAATAGCAATTTCTTTAGTGATAACTCCTTATAAGTCCTAAGTACTATATATAGATATAAATAGGTGGTAGTTATAAATAGGTGGTATTTATCAATGGAAGTTACAACCAACGTCCTTATTTTATGCATTGTACTACAAGTGTTATGCTTTTTTGGTTCTTCTAGAATATGTATAAATGATGTTCTTCTTATGTGGCACCATGGACTGATGATGTGGCAATATCCCGTCCTTTGAAAGAAGCCTTGTCCTCAAGGCGGAATGAAGGAAATTGTGCAGCTAGCAAATCATAATTCTCCCAACTAGCTTCTTCAAGAGGTCTTTCGAGCCATTGAATTAAGAGTTCCAAAGAGGGAAGCCCGCGAGACAATTTATTTTAAGTAAAACAAATATGTATCTCACTGATATCATGTAGAATTCTTACAATACTCTTGTCCTTATGGAGTGGACAAACCTCCTAATACGGAAACCAATAGCAATTTCTTTAGAGATAACTCCTTATTAGTCCTAAGTATTATATATAGATATAAATAGGTGGTAGTTATCAATGGAAGTTACAACCAACTTCCTTATTTTATGCACTGTGGTACAAGTGTTATGCTTTCTTGGTTCTTCTAGAATATGTATAAATGATGTTCTTCTTATGTGGCACCATGGGCTGATGATGTGGCATGGATATCGCATCAGACGTACATAAAACAAACAAATACAAAATGGTTCGATAGAGAATTTTAGGACAACATTCTTCTCTTGTCAAGGGCATAAGTCTATCAATGGATGAATCAAAAAATATACGATTGGATGAGTGGCCATCTATGTTCAAAATGTTTCGGTTAAGTTTGATCTAGTTGCAAATGCAAAAGAGAGGCTGAGGAAGGTAATAGTTCCTACAAAGATCAATGGGTTTCAATGTGACTGATTTACCACTATGTTCACAAGTCATATCATTCCGACATCAATATCTCTTTTAATAACATACAAGCCTTTAGCAAACATTGACGATAAGCTTTATTCATCTAAACCATCCATATAACCATTGAAAGTTGATCTTTTAGTTATGAAATTTATGTTGGACTTCCAAGACGTTATATGAGAAACATACTTGAAAGCCACCGGCAGTTCCTGCGTTGATAATAAGGTCCGGTTTGAATGCTTGAATGGAAGCAAAAGTTAAAAGAGATGCTGATACAGTGCCAACGCTATCAACACCTGAAATTATTATAAAAGTTCAATAATAACTCCCAGCCAATGAAAAAGGAAATGGAAGGGATCCGTTATTCTAAGTTGAAAACACAATCTAAGAACTCTGAATTTCAAATGCTAAATTAGAGCCATTAACCTAGGCACGTAGGAGAAAGAGTTTGATGATACTTGAGCTTCACCTCGGTATGAAACATCTCAGAGCATGGTTAACACAGAAATTAAATGATCTAGATAAGAAAAGTGTACCATACCTTAAAATACTTTCAGAGACATTTATAAAATCACATTAGTTAATTAATTGATTAAAAAATTCCATCGATTTAAAAGAACAACACACCAACTTGATTCTTGTGTAGATCCTCTAGACATACAGAAACTCTAAAAAAAAAATTATTAGCAGCCAAATTCACAATTTTCAAAAAAAAAACAAAAAATATAAGTGTGCAGCAATCTTACCATGTAAATATAGGAAAAGGGATAAAAGAATGAAAAAAATTATTACTGACTTATTATCAGAACAAACAACAATGTCATTCTTCAACCATCATGCATATTCATCAATCAATAGATCTTGTCCAATTAAAATTACCGGACCCATTATAAAAACAGGAGTGCCTTGAGTAAAGCATCTCATTTAGAAGAAAAATAACTAGCCAATATCACATCTGAATCAAAAAGTCTGAAACAAAGGAGATTTTACCCAATACTACATCTTTCCCTGGCCATACTAGATTGATATGCAGGCCTTTGTAAGTACCATGATATCGAACCCATGGAACACCTTTGGGAAACCTGTTGCAAACAGAATTCAACTCTCACAGATACGTAATAGAAATATCAAAGCAATTAATGATGTGAGAGCTAGACCAATTTGCAAAACATTTGCAAATACATTAAATTGGATACATGATCATTCTTTTGCAGATTAGTAGAACCAAATGTTACATTTCTCTATAACACTTCAATACCTGAATGGTAGTCAAACTGTATCATACTTCAGTACCTGAATGGTAGTCAAACTATATCAATCAGTTAGGCCACACTAGAAATTTTTATGTCATCTTTTGTATTTATCATAGCAGCATTAATTTTTTCCAGCAACAGAAGGCTAGTGTTTATGGCCAATTATATTGTGGTTACTCTTTGTGGCCTAGCTCTGCAGCCTGCACCACCCTAACCCCACTCGTCGATCAATCTAAACATTCACCTTCGCAAAAAAATTCCTTGTCGAAAGAGAAAATACTCGTCCTGCTTTCTTATTCGCCAAATTTAAGGTAAAGAAATACAGATTTTAAGGAGTAAACTCACACTGATCGATCAAGATCCTCTGAAAGCTCGAACTTTGCGACCAGGGGGAGCGCTTCCGTCTGCATCGCTATGGATCCGAAGCCACGCGACAAAAGTCAATGACCAACACTTGAAATGAAGAAGAGAAAAAAAAATAAGTGTTTCGTCCAGTACCTACGACGATCACGATGGTTGAGATGGGCCGATCGCTGCTGGTCTTTGCAGCAAGGTTCTCCTCGATCGCCGCCGCCTCTGCCGCAGCGTGTGCCGCAGTAGACTCCTCGGGAGGAGCCATCACTGTCGCTCCTTCCCGCCTTCCGATCGGTGTGGGAGGAAAGACGGCGGCCCGAGAACCGTGGAAGACAACAAAGAGAGGAAGCAGATCGCGGGATTAGATTGGGTTTCAGTTGAGCTTATGATCCGAGTTTAAAAAAAAAAAACAAAAGAAAAAAATTTCTAGGTACCGAGATCTTACGGTCCAACTAATCGAGACGATCCAACTTTGATGGATACTTAGGTAGCCCAGCTTCACTGCCAATTCGATCATCGTAGGTGTGTCTGGAATTGAATCATAATTACTTCTCAATTAATACTAACGTCATGTTTGAAAATATTTTAAGTGTGAATTCTATCGGAAATTAAATTTTATTGGAAATGAAATTTAATTTCTTGATTTGGAATGAGTTAGTAAATAATTGAATTGGATTGAATTCCTTAATTTGGAATCTACCATAATTGAATTGAATTCTTATATTTTTATCATTTTATCTTTTTTTTATTAAAACTTAATATTTTACTTATCAAAGCACTTGAAAAAATATTGGAATCAAATAGTGAGGAGATTGAATTTCATGTTTGTTCCTTAGCACGGTAAAGCACAAATCAATCCGACGGTAAAGTACAAACATAAATACCTGAAGTCGATGATGCGGCGGTGGAGGCGTGCTTGAGCTTCAGTGGTCAACGGCGGCAGTGAGTGCGGAAGAGAGTGGCGGCGGACGGCGACAGTGGCGCGGAAGAAGGGTTGCGGCGGCAGAGAGAAAGGTGCGTTTGGCAAAAAGAGTTGCACGGGAGAAAAATAAAATAGGGCAAAAATATTATTTTCCCCTTTTGATGGAATTCTCTCCCCAATTCGCCTCACCAGGGCATTTTGGCAGGCATCTTCCATCACGCCAACATCCACCTTCTTCTACGGATTTGAGGAGGAGTTTCGCATCCGACGGCGACGTACATCCAAGTTCGACCAGATCTGAGTGAACTTGGATGTCCACTTGGATTCCAGGTTTCGGGATGTAGGACACCACAACCCCCTTAACCGCTTTCGGAGTTTCGATTGAGACCCCGGTGGATGCTTGCCGCTGTGTCTTGTTCATCTTTGGACAAATTCTGAGTTGAATTGGTCACCTTCAACTGCTTTCTTTTTGTGAAAATTGAGTGTTACATTATTAATTCCCTTCACGTCAGATTTAATGTTTGATGTTTTGCACTCTTAGCTTGTTTTGATTTCTGCACTTGAGTTGTTTGTTGAAATGTCCCTTTAGATCAGTAATTAGTTTGATGGTTATTCTCTTAGTTTCTCTTCTTCGTTGTTAGCTTAGTTGATTTCGGAATAGTTATCTTTCAATTGTTTGGTTATGGGAAAATGAACAAAACCCCCATCCCACTTACATAATTTTCTCTAGAGTTGTCTTCCACCGTAATTTCTGTGGGAAACGACCTGGTTTCCTCTGCTATACTGATTGAATCATTAGGGGAATTCTTGGATATTAAACTGGTATTGTGTGTGAGCTTCATAACGTTACATTCATTATTTGTTTCAATTCACATCGGTATCAATTTTTGGCGTAATTGCCGGGGAAATTTACAGTGTTGGTTAGTCTTTAGAGTTGCAATAATTTCTAGTGATTCTTAATTTGTTGAACTTTCTGATCTTGGGTGATAGCATGCAGTGCATGACTAGGTCATCTACTAACTAGTTACTTGACTTTGACACAGAAATTGAGAGAACATTCCACACTCTACTGAGGAATCAAAGGGGTGCATCCTTAATTTCTATGAGCAATATTGCAGAGAGTGAATCTAGTATGGAAAACAATCAAATTCTTAGAGAGCTTGCTGCACCGGATGTTTCTTATAACTCATTGTGTGTTCAGTATCCAGAATTGGAGGTGGACTTTGAGCTGTTATCTAGACTCATTCATCTCCTGCCAAAATTCAATGGGTTAGCTGGAGAAGACCCTTGCATTTATAGGAATTCCATGCAGTTTGTTCTACTATGAAACCGCATGGCATAGGGGAGGAGGACATTTATCTGAGGGCCTTTCCATTTTCCTTGTCCGGAGCGGCAAAGTAGTGGTTGTGCTCCAGAGCACCTGGCACAATTACTTGTTGGTTATATATGAAGAGGTCATTTCTGGAAAAATTCTTTCCTGTGTCGAGATCCGGCACCATTAGGAGGGCGATTTGTAGTATTCAACAACTCTCAGGCGAGACCTTGTATGGATATTGGGCGATTTGGGAAGTGTGCGATTGTCCCCATCACCAAATCAGCGATCACTTGCTCATACAGTACTTCTATGAAGGACTGCTACCGATGAATAGAAATATGATTGATGCAGCCAGTGGGGAAGCACTGGTAAACAAGACACCTACAGAGGCACGTGAGCTCGTTTCTACTATGGCAGCCAATGCACAACAGTTTGGAGCCATTAAAGGAGTGAATGAAGTCCAATTATCTAAGTCAGACACTCAAGAAATAAAGAACAGTTTACTTCAGGAGATGACTTCAGCATTTAGGCAGTTAGCACTCAGCTATTCCTCACAACCCTCAGCTCAGGCGACAACGACAACAATGATTTGTGGAATTTGTTCTTGTTCATCTCATACCACTTACATATGTCCAAGGTTGCAGCAAGAAGGTGGCAGCAGTTAACAACTTCCAACCTCGATCTCGGTTTTACCAGTAGCAGTGTTGGAGTAAGCAGCTGTATGATCCTTTCTCTATAACATATAACCTAGGATGGAAAGACCATCCTAACTTGAGGTATGGGAGTTCAGTTCAACAATCGTACAAGCAACCAATTCCTCAGCAGCAACCATATCGGCCAGCTTCTTCATTTCAGAGGCTAATTGTACAACAATTCCCTCAACTCCCTTACCATCCACCGCCACTCTAGTTGCCTAAACTAGAACCTACAACACAAAAGCTAGAGGAACTTATTCAACAGATGCAATTAATGACGAGTAATCAGCATTTGGAGAGACAAATTAGTCGGATGGCAACGAGCATTACTCAACTACAGTCGCAAGGATCAGGACAATTACCTTCATAGAGCATTCCAAACCCGAAAGGGAATGTTAATGCTATTACACTTTGAAGTGGAGTAACCACCAGGGAACCCACACCATTAGTACCAGCTACAAATTCAGTAGATATGGAGCAGGAAACTGAGCCACCAGTGCACCTACCTTTTCCTCAGAGACCAATGACAATAAGGCATAAGGACGAAGAGAAGGCAGAGGAATTCCAAGAACTTGTGAACACTTTCAATAAGGTGGAAGTGAATATTCGATTATTGAAGGTTATTAAACACATTCCAACATCTGCTAAGTTCTTGAAGGACCTGTGTGTCCATAAAAGGAAATTGAAGGGCAGCGAGCTGGTCAGTATGGGTAAGAACGTATCAGCACTGATTCAGATTATGCCGCAGAAGTGCAAGGATCCTGGAGTCTTTACAATACCTTGTATTATCGGGGACAGCAATTTCGGAGATGCTATGCTGGATCTAGGAGTTTTAGTTAATGTTATGCTAAAATCAATCTTTGAAGCATTGGGTATTGGACCTTTGCAATCTAGGGGGATAGTTATTTAGTTGGCCAATCGTAGTTTTGTTCATCTGGTTGGAGTGGTAGAAGATATTTTGGTTAGAGTTAAGGATTTAATTTTCCCAGCAGATTTTTACATCCTAGACATGGAGGGAGATGTTTCTCCGGGACAAGCTCCACTGATCCTTGGAAGACCATTTCTTAAAACTGCTAGAACCAAATTTGTTGTGCACGTGGGACACTTACAATGGAATTTGGTGATACGATAGTACAATTCAGCATTCTGGATGCAATGAGATATCCAACTAGGACGATTCACTCCAAAGCATTGATATGTCAGGAGAACTAAATTCTGAGGTACTGGTAAGTCGGAAGCAGAGTTGACATATCTATTTGGCCGTTTAGATTATGCAATATTTGGAATGACAAGTGATTTAGGCGAAGCAAATAAGATGGAGAAAACTCTAGAAAAATCACATCCATTGGTGGAGCAAAGTTCTGAATTGGAGTTGAAACCGCTGCCAGGGCATTTGAAGTACTCTTATTTGGAAGAGGGTGGGAGGTTACCAGTTATTAGTTCTCAAAGCCTCAGTCTAGACCAAGAAACTAGACT
>JBBPFP010000060.1:4533351-4545395 GCA_037974795.1 Kaempferia galanga | reverse complement strand
AGGAAAAATCTCTACAAATATGTCATAGTTGGGATTCAAATCGCGAATATATGAAAGACAACCGATTGCTCTTACTGCTACACCAGAGTCTGGAGCATTAATTTTAATAATTTTTTTAAAAATGATAAATCTAACTAGCCTCATTGATTATCCTTGCGAGTGGCCGGCCCGACCCCATGAAAGTTTACCGCGGACCACCAGAATAAATCGATAAGCACTCACGGCGGGCGACCCAAAAGATCAACATCCTTTAGTTGCAAGTCTCATTTGGAGGAAAAATTCCTACAAATATGTCGTAAATCAAAATCAGCCGTAAGTACCTGTGAGACAATTAAGCGCTCTTACCGCTGCATTATAGCTTAGGAACAACTATAATTTTAATAATTTAGTTTATATTGAAGGAGAAAGTTCAACCGATGAAATTATTTATTTCTTATTTATTAATCTAAAAGAAATGCCAGCTGTCCTCTCACCAAAATAATTCTCCTAGTTTTCTACCCAGAAAGTTACCCACGGCTACTCTTTCTCGTAGAACAGCGGGCCCACTTATTCTCCTCGCGCAACGCGATCCAAAAGGCCTTCCCTGGGCTTTTCTATATAAACAGCACGAATCCGGAGGCCTTTCGAATCCGGGCGTGTGAGATCGTGAAGTGAGGCGGAGCTCGGAAACCTTCCAAGCAATTTCGTCCGTGTCGGTCGATCGATCGATCTCCGAGAGTATTGGACGGCCGTGTGGCAGATCCGGCGATGGGGGAGGCGATCCTTTCGGATCTTTTCACCAATGTCCTAATCCCGGCGACGGCCGTCGTCGGGATCGCGTTCGCGCTCCTGCAGTGGGTTCTGGTCTCCAAGGTGAGATTGTCGCCGGCGGAGGCTGACTCGGAGGGCACCGGCAAGAATGGGTACTCCGAGTACTTGATCGACGAGGAGGAGGGGCTCAATGATCACAACGTGGTTGTCAAGTGTGCCGAGATCCAGAGAGCCATTTCGGAAGGTGAGAGTCATCGCTAGATTTGATCCTTATCATTTTGTTTGTTTGTTTCGGTCAGATCTGTTGGGTTCAGTGTCAAATTCGATGTGCTTGGGCGAAGTATCTTGTGCAGAAGCGGTATCATTTTAGATAACTGGATTTGCTTGTTTTTTTTGGTTTTCTTCTTAAATATATTTTGAAACAAAAAGCAATTTGTAGTTAAAATGACTTTTTAAATCTATTTCAAATTTGTTTCGATATCCGGTCTCAAAACATTGGTTCCTGCCGAGTTTTGTAGGCTAAGGAGTCGGAATCTGGATCAAAACTTCTGATCTATGTTAAACTATATTTACGTTGCTCCTACACGAGTTGTACAATTTCTCGATTTGGGTTCCTGATTGTTTCAAGAAATTGCAAACTTGTTCATGGAATGATATTAACTACCGCGTACTATTATTTGGAAAAAGGAATTTTATTTGAGTTTTCTGGTTCTACTGATTAGTTTATGGCATCATTGTGCGCTATCCTGTCAGATCAGGTGTGATTTGCACAGATGCGTTGATCAGGGCTACTGTAGGTGAATGTTGTGGATCCCACTTGCTGTTTACTTGCATATTCGATTAAGAAATCAGATTTTATATACATCTTACACTGCTAATATCTATAGAAAAATGTGAATCAAAGCCAACAATTGTTCCTGCTTATTTGTTGTTTAATTTGTCACTAATTGCAAAATAAATGTTTAATTCTTAGCTGTGTGATGCCCAATCAAATATCGAATCTCTTATGTAGTGTGGCCTTAAGTTGGCCAGATCTATCCCAGCCATAACAATATGTCGTTTAGGAATAAAAATCGCAGAATTGGAACTTCGTTGACTGTATGTGCAAACAGAGATATTACTAGACATTACTTTTGTTTTTTTTTTTGTTTCCATCTCATCTGAAGGTCTCTTCAGCAAAATCTACTTTTATATCTCTCATTTTACCACTAGTCATCTACTAGCATTATGATTTACTTCTGTGCTGAATTCTTAACCAGGAAGTTTGTAAATCAGGAGAATAGTGGTCCTATAGAATTAGATGATTGAGATTGTGTTTTTTATGCAAGAAAACATGTTTGTCCTTTGATTATTCTTTATAAATCTCAGATCTCCCTTTTGTATTTTTGTTCTCGAAAACAAGATCATCAGTAAGGAATTAACGGTTTTTAAAACTAAAGTTAATTTCATGATTTTATAAATAAATTTGCCATATCTCACATGAGTTTTCTACTATCATTTTGGACAGGAGCTACTTCTTTCCTTTTCACTGAATACCAGTATGTTGGAATCTTTATGGCTATTTTTGCCATACTGATCTTCCTCTTCCTTGGCTCCGTTGAGGGCTTCAGCACAAAGAGCCAACCCTGCACTTACAGCAAGGACAAGACTTGCAAGCCAGCCCTTGCCAATGCCATCTTTAGCACATTGTCTTTCTTACTTGGAGGTATCACCTCTGTGGTATCTGGATTCCTTGGCATGAAGATTGCGACATATGCCAATGCCAGGACAACTCTTGAGGCAAGAAAGGGTGTTGGGAAGGCTTTCATCACTGCATTCCGATCAGGCGCTGTCATGGGCTTTTTGCTAGCCGCTAACGGACTTTTGGTTCTCTTCATTTCTATTAACTTATTCAAATTGTATTATGGTGATGATTGGGAAGGTCTTTTTGAGGCTATCACTGGCTATGGCCTGGGTGGGTCTTCCATGGCTCTCTTTGGTAGGGTTGGTGGCGGTATCTATACCAAAGCTGCTGATGTTGGGGCTGATCTGGTTGGAAAGGTCGAGAGGAACATTCCCGAGGATGATCCAAGGAACCCAGCTGTAAGAATCTGGTCGAGCATCTTTTTTTCCTTGTTTACTGTTTGCTTACTCAGTCATGTTATTGTCATCTTAGTTCTTTAAAATGTTAAAACTGTATGCTCTTTGTTTTGTTGTTTACAGGTTATTGCTGACAATGTCGGCGACAATGTTGGGGATATTGCTGGAATGGGGTCAGACCTCTT
The DNA here is from genome assembly GCA_037974795.1 of Kaempferia galanga. Taxonomy (NCBI): domain Eukaryota; kingdom Viridiplantae; phylum Streptophyta; class Magnoliopsida; order Zingiberales; family Zingiberaceae; genus Kaempferia; species Kaempferia galanga. Next base: position 4,542,381 of record JBBPFP010000060.1, on the reverse strand, counting down.
TGGCTCTTATGCTGAATCTTCATGTGCAGCTCTAGTTGTTGCTTCAATATCTTCCTTTGGAATTAACCACGATTTGACAGCAATGTTATACCCTCTATTGATTAGTTCCATGGGGATCATTGTTTGTCTGATCACCACACTTTTCGCTACTGACCTTTTTGAGATTAAAGCCGTGAAGGAGATTGAACCTTCATTAAAGAGGCAACTTATCATCTCCACTATCCTCATGACCATTGGAATTGCAATTGTTAGTTGGGTAGCCCTCCCATCCACCTTTACAATCTTCAATTTTGGAGTTCAGAAGTCTGTCAAAAACTGGTAGCCTATTTCTTGCCCCTATCTCTTTTTTTCGATATAGTTTTCAAGGTAACTTATTGTATGAGATGGACTGGCAGGGAACTCTTCTTCTGTGTAGCGATCGGCTTGTGGGCTGGTTTGGTGATAGGATTCATAACCGAGTACTACACAAGCAATGCATACAGGTAAACAACAAAATTTTATGCTCCCAGTTGTTTGTTTTTCAGATAATCAGCTTCCTTACCTCATTTTCATGGATCTCTACATCCAGCCCTGTGCAAGATGTTGCTGATTCCTGCCGAACTGGAGCTGCCACCAATGTCATCTTTGGCCTTGCTTTGGGATACAAATCTGTTATCATTCCTATTTTCGCGATCGCTGTCAGTATTTTTGTTAGTTTCAGTTTGGCAGCCATGTATGGCATTGCAGTTGCCGCTCTCGGAATGTTGAGCACCATTGCCACTGGTCTCGCCATCGATGCCTACGGGCCCATTAGTGACAATGCAGGTGGAATTGCAGAGATGGCTGGTATGAGCCACAGGATTCGCGAAAGAACTGATGCTCTCGATGCCGCCGGCAACACCACTGCTGCTATTGGAAAGGTAAATGATACCTTAACAATGCCAATATGAAAATCTATTCACGTGTTTGTATCATTCTGTCAGGGTTTCGCTATCGGTTCAGCTGCCTTGGTGTCCCTTGCACTCTTTGGTGCCTTTGTGAGCCGTGCGGCCATATCTACTGTGGATGTTCTAACACCCAAGGTTTTCATTGGACTGCTTGTTGGCGCCATGCTCCCTTACTGGTTCTCAGCCATGACCATGAAGAGCGTCGGAAGTGCAGCTCTCAAAATGGTCGAAGAAGTTCGGAGGCAGTTCAACACAATTCCCGGTCTCATGGAGGGAACTGCTAGACCAGACTACACAAACTGTGTTAAGATATCGACTGACGCCTCCATCAAGGAGATGATTCCTCCCGGTGCGCTGGTCATGCTGACTCCGCTCATCGTCGGGACTCTCTTCGGAGTCGAAACTCTCTCCGGTGTCCTCGCCGGCTCTCTTGTTTCTGGCGTTCAGGTTAGTAGATCTCCTCGCCTCAATACCATTCAAACAAATTCCCGCCAATTGATCAGAATTCCAACCTGTTTCATCCACAGATTGCCATCTCTGCATCAAACACTGGTGGTGCATGGGACAATGCGAAGAAATACATTGAGGTAAAGCATCTTAAGTCGTTTAAGTTGATCGACTATCGACTAATCTACGAACCCTCCTCTACTCTTGACCAGGCTGGAGCTTCCGAGCACGCTAAGTCGCTCGGTCCGAAGGGGTCAGACCCACACAAGGCTGCCGTGATCGGTGACACGATCGGCGACCCACTCAAGGACACATCCGGGCCATCCCTGAACATCCTCATCAAGCTCATGGCCGTGGAGTCACTTGTGTTTGCTCCATTCTTTGCCACTCATGGAGGTCTCCTATTCAAGATATTTTAAGCTACATTTCATAGAGGTTGCTGCTAGTTATATCCATGCTTATTTGGCTCAGAGCATTACAATTTTCCTCCCTGGATTGCTATATTATGGCTAATAATTGAGCATGTCCTTAATTCGATCTTGAAAACTATTGTTTATTCTTGACAAGCTCATAATTGATGTCAGTTTGAGAGAGATGTACCTAATATTAAGATTAGAAGATGTTCTTTAAGATTCATATGAATATTTTCAGCTTTGCAAGCGTCTAATAGGTAAACCCTCCAATAATTCTCCTTCCTCAAAAATTAATAGTATTAATAGCCGAATCAAAAAAATCTTAAAAAAAAAAAAAAAACTAAATTACCGAGGAGTGGAATTAAATTCCTAGAAAATTAGTTCATTTATCTTGAATTTCGACTATAAACGCCGGGGTCGCCTAGTCTACTGCTTTCTCTCGATCGCTCGCTCGCCCAAATCGAAAAAGGAATCTTTTTCCTATCTTCCTCCGCGTCCTGCTGTAAGTGGTCGCCGGAGATTGCGTTGCGTGGCAGCGGCGAGCCCGATGGCTTCGGAGATCGAGGTGGTGGACGAGGGGGGCGAGGTCTCGGGAGGAGCAGCGCCGGCGGGAGTGGACGAGGAGTCTCTTCCAGGAACGACGTGTACACTGCAGCTGCGTACGGCGATCTAGAGAAACTCCAGCGGCTGGTGGACGCGGAGGGATGCTCCGTCTCCGATCCGGACGGTGTCGGGTACTACGCCCTCCAATGGGCGGCTCTCAATAACCGCACCGCCGCCGTCCAATACATCATCGAGGTATTCCTCTTCCGCCTGAGTAAAATTAGGGTGCCCTCTCTTCTGGTTCTCGGAGCCTCTAATTCCCGTGATAGATTTGTTCCCCCTTCGCCCCCTGTTGGATGGAGTTATTGTGCTTTTATTGACCTTTGAGTTTCTATCAGATTAAATGCTAATTTTGGTTGTTTGGATCGGCATGGAGGAGATGTAAACGCCACTGGCAACACGAGGCAAACATCGCTCCATGGAAGTGCAATGCGAGGACATATCCAGGTCGCCGACGTATTGGTCAAGGAAGGTGCTCGAATTGATGTATCAGACTTATATGGATATATCAGGTCTGTTTCTCCTCATACTTACTGTGACAAAATCGTGACTTGTTAACAGCACTTCGTATTTGTTCTTCGTCTGATCAAACAACAGCGAGATAACAATCACTCTTTACCAGTGTGTGCCAAACAACTCGACTTCACGATGTTTGTGTCAAATTAATCTATTTTGTTCGTCTAAAGTCTATATTGGACTTATCTGTGGTTTGATGTTTGCTCAATCTTCAACCAGTTTGCATGAATGAGCTTTTGTTTAAATGAAGCTTCTTTGTACATCTAGTTCTCCTAACCTGTTTGTCCTAATTTGATGCTTGATTAATATGTTTTCCTTTTCATTTTTCCGTCATTGGAGATCTTCATGAACTAGGTACTTTCTTTTCATATTGAAATTTTCAGAACAAGAAATGCCGACCAGTAAGGTGGAAGATCTGTAGAGTTTGCTCTATAGGTCTAGCTACTTCTTTAGTTTTCTTACACATCTGCCATGAAAGTGTATTGGAGCACAGATAGAATGGTTTAAAATTTGGACCTTTTGTAATGTCTTACAACACAACAATAATAATCAAGTCCTATCCCACTAGTTGGTTTTGGCTATATGGATCATTTTATGCTATTGGCTCATCCCCTACTGTATCATCATCTATACTTAAATAAATTTTATTATTGTTGCTAACCAAGTCTTTTTTAGTCTTCCTAGTTTGATATGCGTATTTGTCATAATTTCGCATAACCTAACTAGAGCATTTATTGGACGTCTGAGTACATGTCCGTACCATCTTAAACGTGTCTCTCGGAGTTTTCCTTCAATAGATGCAATTTCGACTTTTTCTCTGATGCTATCGTTTCGTATTCTGTCCATTCTCGTAGTCCACACATCCATCTTAACATCCTCATCTTTGTAACTCTCATCTTCTGCTTATGTGCTTGAATTATAGCCCAACATTCAGCATCATATAACATAGCAGGTCTAACCGCCGTTTTATTGAACTTCCCTTTAAGTTTTAGAGGTATTTTACAATCACATAAAACACCCGACGCTCTCTTCCATTTCAACCATCTTGTTTGTATTCTCTGTAAGACATCTCTCTTAATTCCTATCATTTTGTAAACATGATGCTCTTAGTTCGAGGCAACTCATCATCTTATATCTTAACAATTGTCTTATTACATCTAATATTACTAAATTAGAATTTTGGCAGAAAACATTAGAAGTGAGAGTATGAAAGATTGAAGCATTCTATATAGTTATGATTAAAATTGCATCCTGTATATGATTTCTTTCTTTCTGCGGGAACTCTATTTACCAACAAATTTGAGGTTTTCATACTCAGTCCTGAACATAAACTGAGCTGAACCAAACTAATCCAGTCCATTCAAGTTGAATTACAGGGGCAAAAATCACTTTATATAATGGTTTGACCACTTGAGGTTCCATCATATCATGAATTAACTGAAAATCGATATAGCTACTCAACTTATGTTCTATCTATAATTTTTTTGTATTGGAAACTGAAATACAACTATCATAGAAATATAGATATAGATTTTTGTTGTTCACTTGTTCGCATGATCATACATTTTTTGGGTACATTGATGATAGCTCAAATAGATCACCAAAAAATTAAGTTACATGACCAGACAGCATGCATTTCTGGGACTAGTTAAGTGAAGACAATATGCTTATCTTGGATCAGTGTTATTCATTAGCAAAACAGCTTTGTTTTACATGTTATATATTTGCTGATTTGATTTTGTAATTACTCACTAACTGCAACATACTTGGTTTTAACAAATTTACATTAAGTGAAGCATGACTACGCTAACAATGAATTCTTCTTTTGTGTCTTCATTAGCATGATTTGATCGAACATGTTAATACATGTATGATTCTTCCTATTGTATTTTTCCAGTTTGAACCTGGCATATGATCTCTTTATTGTTTCCACTTGACTGCAGAGCATTCATGTTGCAGCACGGTATGCTCATACGGCATTTCTCTACATATTGTCATAAGGTGGAACACTGATCCAGATATCCCTGATAATGATGGAAGGAGCCCCATACATTGGTACTTAATAATTCTCCTACTTGTGGAAACTTGACATTTCATCTTTATTCTCTTTTTTTCTTGGAGGCTTTCTAGCACATTAAATTACATCCACAATCTGTTCTCACCATTTCAAGCTTATGTTACCCAACAAATTAGTTTAAGTTTCGTAGTAGAAGTTTTCTAACTGTTTGTACTAACTGATCATTTATGTCTATGCTCAATTGTTCATCATGTTAGGGCTGCTTATAAGGGATATGCTGATTGCATACGTCTTCTTTTATTTCTAGACGCCTACAGGGGGAAGCAGGATAAAGAGGGTATGCAATTTTGTTTTGTATTTGCTTCCTGCATCTATAATTTGAAATTTTTTGGTTTGTTTTATAATTTATCTTCTCCCATTAGGGTTTAGATAAGGTTTGTTTGTTTTTTCTCCCATTAGGTTGTACTCCGCTACATTGGGTAGCTACAAGAGGAAATCTAGAAGCATGTACAGTTCTAGTTCAAGCTGAGTAGAAAGAAGACTTGGTTATCACAGGTAACTCTGGTTTTACTCCTGCTCAGCTTGCATCGGATAAGGGACATCGCCAAGTTGTTTTTTTTCCTTATGTAAAAGAAACCCACATTTCTGTGAGAGATAATTCTAGTTTCTTTGGCATCACACGTAATTCTGGTTTAACTCCTGCTCAGCTTGCATCGGATAAGGGGCATTGCCAAGTCACTTTATTCCTTGCCAAAACTAGAAGGTTGTTTGACAGGCGATGTGATGGAAATAGTAACCTTGGTAGGCTATCAAAATTAGGACTTGCACCTGTTCTTTGGTGTGTGATCATTGCTATGCTGTTTACCTATACACAATCAGTTATTGCAGGTTCTTATGACTTCATCTTAACAACTGCCTTTGGGAGTTGGGACTTTTGCATGGTCAGGAGTTTTCCTAGCAACTATAGGATTAGTCGTGTTTTATAGATGTAGCATGTAAACTCCAATTTATAATCAGATTCCTTTAAAATTAGCTACAATTTTTACTAGGTTATTTGCAGATAAAGACTTCTGAGGCTGATTCTTATACTAATTATCAGGATCAAAACATTTGTCATGGGTACTTACTAGACGAAGTATTATGTTACATTTTTCTCTTTATATTTCTTTGCTTTATGTGAAGTAGGAATATACAGTTTGCGATACATATGTGTTTTTATTTCATTTATCCTTTTTAACTTTTAATATAACCTAATTAAGATGCATATTCCTTTCCCCAAACCATCAGGGGATTACATGTTTCTCATCTCTGCCACTTGTTTGGGTCAGGAAAGATCCTGGCTTCATCCATACGAAGCCTCAGAGATGTTGTTACTCGACTTTGTGACTGATTACTGTACCTATTTATGCTATAATGCGATGAAATACCAAAATCTACCAGTTCATATTTGCCTTTACTTTCTTGACTACAATCAAATATTATCAGTAAATCAACAGTAAGCTCTATGTTCACTATAACTTAGTTTGATCCAGACATGCATTCAATAGATAGAAACTCTCTTTATCTGTCGAGATGAAAATACTCTTAATACATTAATTTTGATTGCGGTGAGTTGATGAATTAGAGATGAAATTTTTTAGAGGTAGGGGGAGATTAAAGAAAATTCTCTAAAATAGAGTTCTATTTTAAGTAATCCAAGCTGATTTAATAGATGGTATAACCTTGCAAAAAGGTTCAATGGCTGGAAAAGGTGTATGCATTCCTAATACTCGAGACTAAAACACATATTTTTGTTGCATTTGCTTTGGTGTAATGAGATATAACTATAGACAGATGACATCAATGAGCATACACATCTTCGGCTGAAGTAAGAATTCATCCATAGCTATGCTGTGAAGTGTAGTGGTACTTTCTTGGACAGAATGAATAAGCTTAAGTAAACATTCTGAGGCCCCAATATGCAATTAAGGATTTCTTATCAAAATGAATCTATTTTTTGTTGTTTCTTATTGTGTGAACTGACTTTGTGTGTCACAGTGACAGTCAATTTAAATGAAGAATTGCAGTCACTGCTGTGTCTAATTGGTTTCTTACAGACTGCTCCGTTTTGCATCCATATCTTTTCATGCCATGCTAACACATGAATGATAAGGACACACTGCCATAGAACTTTGATGAACAAATTTGCATATCTGTGTAGGGAAATAAATACGAGCTTATGGCATTTCAATCTAATGGTCACAATTATGTTCGAAAAATTAAATCTGAGACGATGGCATGTGCAAGTAGTGGTTTAAGTGAAAGCATCTTTTGATAATGAGAATTTTCTGGGGCTTCTTTTCTGTGGTTTAAGTGAAAGCAGCAGCTTTCGATAGCGATAGCACTCTCTGAGGATTCTTATTCCTTTCTTTTCTTTGATACTATATCTTCTTTGAAAGCTCTTTATGTTTCGGATTGTGAGAGGGTCCTTCAGTTTTTTCCATTACTGTCCATAAACAGATCCCAAATGCTTTAGACTAGAAATGGCTAAAATAAAAATAAAATAAAATCATTGTATTTCCCATCAATCTTGGCATGCCCCTAGGATCTTATTATTGATTGCCAAGTATGTCGTATACAAATGAACTCAATTCTCCCTCGAGCATGCTTTGTTTCTAGAGGCACAAGTATTTTGTACTGATATTGATTATGCTTCAATGACGATATTTTCTTCAGTTTTTTTTAGCATAATGCCCTATAGCAATATTGAATTACAGGAATATTGTTCATTTTCCAAATACTAACAACAGTTGTATGATTCATTTTTGCTATTTGTGCTTATAGGAACCTTTACTAAAGACAGAATTAAATCACCCTGCCCCGTTGGCTGGAAATTGGTCCCAGCTGTGTGCAACATGCAAGATAAATCTTCCTTTTTTTGTGTGTGCACGCGCGCATCCAGGCAAACTGACTTCGTTTATCATTTTTCGGTTGCATTTGATTTAGCTGGTTTGAATAGATACTCATACTGTCAGGCCCCCTATGCGTTAGCGAAGTAATAAAAAACAAGGAGAAGAGATAAAGAGAAAATTCATAGGTTTTTATTGCTTCACAAACTTTACACCCCAAGTAAAGATAAAAGATTGCTTGTGTCTTTGCAAGGGTCTCAACTTCCCTTAATATAGGAGCTGTGAGAGCTGCCGGATGCTCATTGGTCCCGTCGTCACATGCTCTTCACACTCTTCTTGATAAGAGGGATTTGCTTTATAGCTCACACCGATCATTTTATACTCGTGATTGTCCTTCCGATAAGAAGGAATATCTTTTTACAGCTCACACCGATCACTTTATACTCGTGGTCGTCCTTCCGATAAAAAGGAATCTCTTTACAACACACACTTACATACTTTACACATTCAACCATTAGTGGGTTGAGTCACTTGGGTCCACCACTCCCGCATAGTTTGCTTTATAGCTGGAAAGAATCCATCCGTCTAAAGGCGTCATGAAGTAGATTGGCAGCAGTTTCTAGCTGTTCATCTATTTGTCTAGTAGCAGGGTACCAGTCTGACCACCAATTGTCAGATGTGCTCCTTCGCTGGCATTCCGCTTTCTTCATGGCGTGTAGCAGCCTAAGTTGCCGGAGGGAATTGGCTGCTTGCACTGTAGCCTGTTGTTGGACTTTATGGAGGTGCTGGCTGATTTCTGTATGATTGTTGAGGGGGATTGATTGCTGCTGATGAAGGGATTGCAATGACTGTTGGTACTGCTTAGCGAAGACGATAGGGTCAGGAGAGCTTGAGTCATTTGGGCTTGGGCTTCTGCATTGGGCATTTCCTTTATTTCCCGGAGAGCTGGTGCCACTAGTTCCAGTCCGCTTAGGATTTCCTCCGGTCGTTCTGTAATCATAAGACAATTAATTAGTTGGGATAAAAAATCTGCTAACTGGTTGTCTTTCCCCTTAATATGTTCAAATGATATGTGAATTTCAATGTCGGTGATGAAGTCGGTAAAGGCGAGCCATCTAACTCTTGACGGCTTGTTGTTGGAGGATTTGCTGAAAAAGCTTATGATGGTCTGACAGCCAGTTTTGATGATTCACTCCTTTTGTCTAAAGAATAAAATTTTA
>JBBPFP010000060.1:4479012-4489622 GCA_037974795.1 Kaempferia galanga | reverse complement strand
ACCAGTACTGTGCACTGCACAGTGAGTATCGTGGCAGCGAATTCGCTCTCCAATTAGATAGGAATGCTCTAGTCCACGTTTTATGGACCGGCTGGGTAAAGCTTAAACCGGCTCGGTCGGATTGCCATCTCCATTCTCCACCGTTCTCTCGCTCCGCCTTCCCATGCCACCTCCAGCGGCCGCTGATCGCCAGCCCGCTCGCTCGCGTCCGCCTGAGCACCTCCGGGTGCTGCCTTCAGCGGTCGTCGCCATCGGATCGGTAGCTGGACAGCTCTCGTCCATCCACCGCTTCCCTGTTAGCATGGCGAAGCTCTCCGGCTTCCTCCTCCTCCTCCTGCTCCCCTTGTGCTTGGATTCCCTACTAGCTGTTGAATCTCGTGATATCCTCTCGCATCAGCTTCATGACAGCAACGCCTACCTCACAAAAGAGGAACACTGGTTCGATCAGACGCTGGATCACTTCTCCCCCACGGTTCGAGGCTCACTCCTTTCTGTTTCATCGAATCCATATTATAATTGTATTTTTTTCCCTAACCATGACGTCTCTGCGTTAATTTATGTTCTATATGGTTTCTCGCTTTGTTCTCTCCACCTTCCAGCGGTTTTTGCCCACTGATTTTTACAAGGTTTCTTTGGTGCCTGTGCAGGATCATCGTAAATTTGGGCAGCGATTTTATGAATATGTTGATGATTACCAAGTTGCGAAAGGGCCAATTTTTCTTCACATTTGCGGTGAATCTGCTTGCAACGGGATCGTTAATGATTATTTATCTGTGAGTATGATGCTTCTTGCTATTTCCGATTCCTGATTACCTTTTTTCCGTTTTTTGTTTTATCGTTTTCTGCTTTCTTCTCCAACGAAATGGATCTCCAGCTCATCAGACCATGTGTATGCACATGTTAGTGGGAGAGTATCAAAGGGTTTCAGCGATGGAAGCGAATATCTGTTGGAATTAGTGGTCGTTTCATTGTTATGCCATCTATACATTTTAATTGTACTATGCTGTCCATGTTAATTCAGCTTTTTAGCGTCAGGATTTTGGTTTCGTCCTCATTGCCTTAAAGACTCATTCTAGAGAGCTAGGGCTGCACATAAATGCATGTTCCAGATCAAGCTTGGTGTTCACTTTGATAAAACTCATTTATGCTCTTTCAATAATAAAAGAATATAGAAGACAAATAAGCTTGAATAGTGGTGAACAAGGTTCATGAACAATTTATGAATAAACTTATGTATAACTTATATTAAATTAAATTATAAATTTTTTCATAATTTTTTTAATTCAAACTCATAAAAGTATAGTAATTTATAAAACTTGACAATCTTAAATTATTCATAATATGTTAAAAATAAGGAAATAATATAAATTCCATGTAGTAGATAATATTGTTAGTTGAGCGTGATAAAAAGTCGAGCTCGGCTTGAGCTCGATAACATTTTTAATAAACAATCATGAACAAGCTTGATAAGTAAATAAATAAATTTGAACGAATGTTGGCTTGGCTCGGCTCGTTTACACTCTTATAGAGAGTCTCTTCCATTGAGCAAGGAAGGTTTTTGGTTTGCATACATGAAAGTTATCCACTCGTGTTGCAAAGCCGGAGTCAAATAGGAGATGGATTTGAGCTTTCATACAAGGTGATGATAGTGCATATAAGATACATTGACATTCCTTATTAAATGAGGAAGGAGATCTAATATGCAGTTATAGGTGTTTTGGTGTGAACGTTCAGAGTGTTTGAAGAAGTTGAATGAATGTGATGGTATATTATCATCCATGTCCAGATTTTGATGGCACTTGCCCAACATGGTTATATTTTAGTAGAATATGGGGAGACAGGGAAATGTTTCAAAGAAACATGAATGATTGGTTTGGTGTTGTTTACTTGTTTGCCAAACTTTTTCTGTGGAAACAACCTGTTGGTATGTCAGTTGTAGTCTATGCTGCTGATTTTCCACAGCTTGAGTCACCACCAGCATGTTGCATATGTAAGTTTTTCTCTTGTTGTTTTAAACTTCAAATCAGTCTCATTTTAGACCTACATGTGTCAAAGTATTTTCTAGCAGCAACCTCCTTAGTGTCCACTGTTTTCTTTTTTCTTGAGAAATCATGAAAATGGATTTATAACTATTATGAACAAATTATAATAGATGTATAAAATGTAAACTTATTGACACATGACTGGCACTGGACTATTGCAGGGTCATGTCAGAGGAACAATAGAGTTTGACAGAGTTGCACTCTAGTTTGATGAAATCTGAGGTACTCTTGCCTTAATTCACTCAAGACATGCGGAGTTCAGCTGAATTGATTGTTAACCCAAAGGGTTCAGTTGAAGTGCTACTGAACTCTTGTAGTTCCAAGGTTGAACTTCACAAGCTTGAAGTTGTGTTCGTAAGCCAAAAGTTCAGTCAAGGGCTATCTTGGGTCCTATTAGAGTTATAAGCTATCAGATGGGCACTCTCTCTCTAAGGTGGTGGCACGTAGCATAAGGGCTGACCACAAACAGTTGTTGTAGCCCATTAACATTCATCCATTAGCAAGACATGTGGCAAACTTCGACTAGCCTTGTTGGTATCTCTTGGTCAGCCATGTTTCCTTTTCATTATTACCTGCCAATTGATCACTCATAATATATGTGTAGTTTTAACCACACCAGTAACTCTAGGATCACAGCATAGGATTCATGCTGGATTTTTGATGTTTTGGTTGAACAGCATATATTTATGCATTTACTTATCTATTTTCATTCTAGCACTGGGGAAAAAATTAGATATTCTAAAAACTTCATCTTTGATTTTCTAAATTCTAATTAAGCTTCTGAAATAATATTGTCATGCTATTCCTTACTCTATTGTGGGAAATACATATATGTGAGACTTTTGTTGCTATATATTCCAAATAGATATTTTCTTCATCTTGCCATAGTTTGGGCTGAGATGCAGAACCCATTTCTCCATGTTTCATGAGTAGATTACTAGAACTGAAATCCTATAATTTTATCATGTATACTGTATGCATTATTTCTTACTTTATTCTGATCATCATAAAGAATTGCCACCTGTTAGCTATGTGGATTATATGTGCATTAGATCTCGGTTTTCCTCGTTCCCTGGAATATTAACTTTTGCTACTCCTTTAGGTGCTTGCAAAGAAGTTTGGTGCTGCTATAGTTTCACTGGAGCATAGATACTATGGAAAGAGCTCCCCTTTCAAGGAACTAACGACAGATAATCTTAGATTTCTGTCCTCTAAACAGGCTTTATTTGACTTGGCAGTTTTTCGCCAATATTACCAGGTAGGTAATACATTGTATTGTGCACTTGTCTACTCTTTTATTTCATTGTTAAAATTATGGTTCCTTTGAGGAATTATTCATATTATTTCATCTTTAACTAGTGTGCTTTCAAATCAGATTTGTTTATTAATTGGAAAACATTTTTGTTGTCAGTCATACAGTTTCCTTTTTTGCAAGGACAGATTTAAAACATTTAAGAAGTTTTAACTTATTTCCACTATTTAGTCCTACTTTAATTGGGGCCCTTATTGCGATAACATAATTAATTTTCTATTCTTTGACCACAAAAATGGAAAGAAACCTCTGCTGATAGGCTGATAGCATCTGCATGCTCTACTGAAACTTATTGGTTGAAGCCTTTTGTCCAGAGCTGTTTAGATGTATGGGCATTACAATGCATTATGTACACTAGTTTTTGTATTGACAAATTTCAGAGCTTCTTGGATCGACTGTTTAAATGCACTATGTCTTCATTTGATTTATTTTTTCAAAGTGTGGTGTTCGGGGGATACCTCATGCTTTGTCAGAGTGGAGAAAGCTTGTTCACTTGTTTTTCTGTTTTTTCTGTTATTATGATGACAATTCTTTTTTTACTAAAGGGTCGATGGATCCAAGACTTCATCTTGGATTCTTTCCTTCAGTTCTGTGCTTCTAAAAGCTTTCATGCTTTGGAAATTTGGATTTTCTTTCTGGAAATAGTCCAAAAGCATTTCCTATCACTTGTTAACTATGTTTGACTAAGCTTTCATGAGCTTGGATTACCCTGTTTATCTTGTAATAACCTTTTTTGATTCATTATAGTTGTGGGATGAATTATACCTGCAGGTTGATAGTATAAATACTCTCCTTCAACTCTTATGATCATGTGACAACAAATTACTTTGCCAAGTCTCCAAGACGATAGTAATATCTAGATTTAGTTGACTATTATTAGGATTAATGAGAAAATTATTGTTTTTCTTACCCTATATAGTCCCTTTGACCTTTACCTATATTCATCATCGTAGCTTTACACTTGTAGACTAGAATATGTGGTATTTACTATTGGGTCCCTAACAAATATGTAGGATTGTTGTAATATTCATGGTCATTTAAAATTTGTATATGCACCTAGTCTAGTATTTACCATATTTTAAGTATACAGAATGCTAATCTGGATTGCTTCAATATTTATGGTCATTTAAATTTTTTGTATGTTCCTACCATTTAGTCTAGCATTTGCCATATTTTCACTACCAAATGCAAATGAATGTACTTATTCAATCTTCAGAAACTTGACTCATTGTCAAGGACTGGAGGTCCTGCCACTGATGTCTATTTAGAACCAATTATACCATGATGTGAGAAATTCTTTGCAACAGTGATGGAACTAACTAATTGTAAAGCCATTGCCAAATTCTATCATATTTACTACACATACTATTACCTTCTCCAAACTTTTTTTTGTTAGAAGAACTTGTTAGGATAATGACTTTGTTTTTCCACATTCTATTGTGCAGTAGATCCTGCTGCAGTTTGTTTTGCATTAGAGGTTGCCTGGAGCCTCAGTTTAATTTTTTTATGTTTCTTTTTATTCTACAGGAATATTTGAATGTAAACTATAATCTATCCAGAGAAAGCCCTTGGTTTGTTTTTGGAGTTTCCTATTCTGGAGCACTCAGTGCTTGGTTCCGCTTGAAATTTCCTCATCTAACTTGTGGAAGTCTTGCAAGTTCTGCAGTTGTCCTTGCAGTTTACAACTTCACAGAGTTTGACCAGCAGGTGCCTGAACTATGCCTCTCTTTTTCTGTCCATTCTCACGTTCAAAATTTGCAAAATATAGTTTGTTCATCAGAAAATTACTGGCAGATTTTGGTGGATTTCAATCACCTTCCAGTTTGCTCTCGTAGGCTGATTCTGAATGTTATTTTTATCATTTTACCTGTCTTAGTGAGATTTTTGACATTAGCAATAAAAAAAGCTATTAGAAATGGATGGTGAAATTATTCTGGCAGGAAGTCGTGTAGATTAAGAACCTAGGGTCCCATGAGTCTTGTTGTATTGTGGCAGGAAGTTGGTTTTGCAGGTGAAAGTGGAGGGCGATTGGAAACTTTATAGATTAAGAAGTGAAGGAAGAGTAGGAAGAGAGGCCACTAACTACATTTGAAACAGGGTGTTTGATAATTTTTAGTTAATGGCTGAATTCAGTTTTAGGGTAATTTAGCTACTTAAGTCATGTTAGGAGTTGAACATTGACTGTCACTTTGTAGCTTAAGAACTATTATTGTATTTTAACACGAAAAGTAATTTATGAGCGAAGCAGAATTCTTTATATATTTTGTTTGGAGTCACATGTTTCCACTTGATAATGGAATATTTTGGAAGATAAGTATCTAGGAATTCAGGCTTACTAGTTTCCTATGGCTAACCAAACATTTACTTTGACTTTTCACAGGTTGGTGAGTCAGCTGGCACAGAATGTAAATCTGCACTTCAAAAAATAACTTATCTTGTAGATGAAGAACTTAAAACTGATAGCAAATCAGTGAAAAATTTATTTGCAGCAGCTGAGGTAAATTCTCATTGCTAACTATGATTTAACTTTAGAGAACTTAGGTATGTCTGTGTGAGATAATATCTGTTGTCATGGTTGATATCTCTGCTGAAGTTTGTCTTTAGTTTTTAGAGGGTTTATATAATTTTAAATTTTGAAACACTGAAGAACAGTTTGTTGCATTTCTATGATGAGGAAAGAGGTTGTTTTCTGATTTATAATGGGAAAAGTTTAATTTTTATATCTGTAATTTGAAAGCCCTGTTGTTGTCTTCTAGCTCAGTTTCCTATCAAAACGGCATGTATCACCCTCTTCTGTGCGAGGCATCCTGATTAATTGTGGCAATATTACAAATTACTCCAGATTTTTTTTTGTATTTTACATTTTTATCCTTTGGCAGCCTTACCTAGGATTGATTCTGGCAATATTATAAATTGCCCCTTTAAGTTTCATAATTCACATTTTTAGCTGCGAGTCACCTCATCTTGGATTAATTTCGACAACATTACAAATTTGATCTCATTCACATTATTACCCTTTACAAAAATACAAGTTGGCCTTTTACAGTAAAGATGGACCCAAATCACAATTTATCTCTGAGTTTTTTCTTCTCTTATTTCTTGAGGCATTTGTGGCCTGTAGCTCTGCCCTCATTTCAATTTCTGTACCAATCACACACTGTCACGTGTTGTGGTCGCCATTCATCTCATTTCCTTTCTAACAGGAACTACTTGGAGCTTGTCAGTTGTTATCCTGACTTTGATGTCCTCATCTGTGCTTGTCACATCGCCTTGCAACTTAGCTTTATTCTTGCTTACGAGCATTGCCACATGCCTTCTATGCACCACCTCGAGACTCTACTTGACTATTGGGCCGTCTGGACTGCTGCCAGTTCTACATTGGGACCAAGACTCTATCTCGAGATCGAATTATATTTTCTATCCTTTTTAGTAGAGCTTGTTTAGAACTAGCCTCAAAATAGGGTCTTGTTTTGACTTAAATATTGTTTCTATTCGTGTAATTATCCTCTCAGTACTTACATTATATTTTGGGTCACACATAGGGTGACAAATATACTATAGTTTAAGTTCTATGCTAACATGTCTGATGTGCTGTTTTAGTTATTTGTTATGTTGTCTATTTGTGCAGCTTAAGAATGATGTTGATTTCTTGTACTTATTGGCTGATGCTGCGGCAATAGCGGTAAGCAGATTACATAATAGGACTGAAATATGGTGTTTTTGACACTTACCAAATGTTTTTGACTTGTTTAGTTTCAGTATGGGAATCCTGATGTACTATGCTCTCCTATTGTCGATGCTATGAAGAATGGGAAGAATTTACTGGTAAGTTTTTCTCTAGCTCCTTGCTTTCATATGATATTTGCACTATTTTATTTTATAAATATTTGCTGAGCCCCTTACTACCCCTGGCTAGCCTATAGGCTGGGAGGGTTCCTTCTTCCCTTTGTTAACTAGTTGCTCTCACTTGACAGACCTAAGACATGGTAAGGAATTGATCCTTGTTGCCAGTTTAGGCAGTAGAGAATTCCTTTTCTTGGTGCCAGGCTTATGAGGCAGTCAACATAGCCCAAGTACGGTGCAACTTCGGTTGAAGCCTATGCTTCCAGTTGACTTTCCATTTGTTGGTTCTCTAGTTGATTGCCTAGCCTGTGCCACACCTTAAAAAGCTTTGGAATAACAAATTCACTTCTCATGGACATAGGACCTGCCTCAAACTTGTCTTTGAATTTTAGCATAAGACTATAGTGGATAAGAGAATGGGTAGCTATTTGCTAATCTAGGGCTTTACTATTGTGCTTTGGTTCAAAATTAGAAGTATCCAATCAGAATTGAATTCTTGCTTCTCCTAGCTTAAACGAGAATTCACTCTTCAAGTTTTTATTCCTAGAAGGCTAGAGATTAAACCCTTCGTCCAGGGTTCATAACTTGTCCACAACACAGACATCGAACTTTCAAACATGGACAACCTAAAAGGCGACATCTAGCTAGTGACTTCCTAGTCTGACTTCTCTCCCTCACCCCTTTTTTCTTCCTAAAGTTAAAAGACCCATCCTACGTTCCTCGATTGGTGATGAATCTTTTGGCAAATTCCATTGCCTCGATAAAGGAAGGTTAACTACTAATGACACACTGCTACTTCCATTTGATCTACCATTTTAACCATGATTTAAAATTTTGAGCCATGTCGAAGTTTAATATAGTTTCAAAACCGTATTGTGCTATGTCGATATGGTTTTGATACTTTTTAAAATATGAATAGATTAATTAACAATATTTTTTTTAATATTTAATTATTTAGATGTTTACTATTGAGTTAAATTTGAGACATTGGATGTTTAAGTTCAAATTTTGATACTGTCTTGTGAAATGTTTGATGGTTAATTAGTAAAAGTCAAATTAGGGTTAATTAAAGTCGACCTAATGGACATGGCAAGATCAAGTAGCTTTACATTGAACTTAATTTGGATTTATTTTGATCAATTTAAAATTAAATCAAATTTATTATATAATAATCGGTTTTTTACCTAACCCAGTAAAAGTTTGGAAATTACCAAATCACGTAGCGAACTTTATAAATTACCAAATCACGTATGCTATGCCAATTTTACCCTCCCATGTATCCCTCGTGGCCGTCACGTGCTTTCCAACCAAACAGCGTATCCAAACCACGCTCATTTTCTTCACAACGTCAGTCCGAAGCAATCTCCCAACAACAGTGCAGCTTCTTTGTCAAAAAAAAAGGCAGAGAGGAAACCTAAACCTAAATCATTTTCCGACCGTATGTGGTGCGCCTTTTTCTGACCGTTTGCGGTGAGTCTTTTTCCGACCGTTTGCGGCGCTTTTCCTGCTGTTTTCAACTACCAACTCAACGAAGACAAACATCCCCTCCTAACCACCGAAGTCTTAACCAGCGAAACGTTTTCAACGGTCTGGAGCGCGCTAACTTTCGACTCTACTGGTCGGCCGAAACTCAGCTATGTTCTTTTTTTTGTCACTGCTCAAATCTTCCAGCCAAGCGAAACATCCTTAAATTTGAAATTCCAAACAATCCAAAAAAACTCCAAAGCACTAGAGAAATGTATGTTTTCTTTTACCAAGTTTTAGATGCCTTTTTCGCTATTTCGTGTATAAATTTGTATGAAGATTAACATTGCAAATTTTATAGATGTCTTCTGCCAGGTTTATCTTATGGATTAAAATGTAGTGTTTTTTATCTAAAAATTAATTGTTTCTAAAAGTAAAAAATTCCAAAAGGTAGTACAATAAAATTCATACTATGATCTTTCCATTTCCTCCAACCGGCTGTTGTGTTTTTGAAAAATTAACAATCTTAATACAATTTTGTGTTCACAATATGATTAATTTTTTATTATATCAATGCAGGGATGATCTAATTTCTGACAAAGCGCTCTCATTTATGATGCAAACTATGGAATTACAATTAGAGAACCTAAACGTAAGTGTTAATCCAAATGTAAATATGAGTATGACACCTTAAACCTCCTTTAGTGTTGTGGTTAATACTGGAGAGATTATTAATTACAATTTCAATTTAAATAAACAAGCTCCTAGTGTTGAGGAAGAACCAGTACATATGAATATAGTATTAGAAGAACTCTTTGAAGATTCGTGGACTGAATAACAAAATAATGATAATAATAGAAGAGAAAATTAGAGGGGATGCTTTCGAGAATGAATTCTTAGCAAATGATATGCGATATTCATTAGATAAGCCAGTCAACTTTAATGAATATAGTGACCTTGAAGAGAAGTTTCCATTAGCTGAAGATGCACATGAAATGAATACAAGATCTGTTCCATTGCTAATGGAAGAAGTCGATGATTCTATTGAGGAAGTTTTTGTTGGTTAGGTAGCATTTTTTTTAATTCATAAAAAAATGTTGTCAACTCAATTTCAGTAGAGGATTCCATCAACTCAATTTCAATAGTGCTAACATAAACATATATAAAATCTTATTGTAGGTATATGCAACACAAAAACATTTTAAAGAAGCACTTGCTCAATATGTTATGAAAAGATGCTTCACATACATAATAGAGGACAATAGGAAGAATAAAGTTAAAGCAATATATGATGCAGAAAATTACACATGGACAATTATTGCAAGGGGAGATATTGAGTTCATGATTTCAAAATATCTAGAGTGTCATCAGTGCAATCATAGTATAGTAACAGCTGATCATCCTGCATGCACATCTTCATTTATAGTTTCTCATATTGAAAGTCATTTTATGGCATCAGAAGATTATAGACCCATAAACATTCAGAATGAGAAGAAATCACGATTTGGAGTGAATATATCATATCGAAAGGCATACTATGCACCTCTGAAAGCTATAAATAAGGTGGTAGATGATTTTGAAAAAAAGTACTAAAATGATTTATGTTGTGTTCTTCAATATTCCACATAAGAACAATTTAAATATAAAAAAAATACAAACCTGGATGGATAAGGGTGTTGCGATTTGGTGTAGATAGAGAAATAATATGATCAAGGAAACAATTGATGGCTTCTCCCTTGTCAAACTTGAACCCTCTGTTGAATAAATTTAAAGAGACATCGACCAAATCTGATATCAATTCATGGAGGAAAAAAAAATCCAAACTAAATAAGAAAGCATAAATATTGTAAATATAATGCAACACATAGAAAATGTCATAAAGTTGTAACAAATTTGAAATTTTCTCTCAAGAAAATTTCTACATAATAGTAGAAGGGGTCAAGGAGTTC
>JBBPFP010000060.1:4444579-4455967 GCA_037974795.1 Kaempferia galanga | reverse complement strand
GATAATACCTTATATACTAACCATCAATCCTTTCAATGGGGAAAAAAAAATGGAACCACCACCCCAGCAGCCTTCTGAGCCCGGCCTCACAGGATTTCAGAGGAAGTAAACCACGGTTAAGCTGGGCGAATAAATGAACTGTGCGTCTCAGGAATTTTAGGCCAGCAGACCAAGATTTTATTCTTATGAGTAACTGACGACCTTCGACCCTGCGACCTATTGGGGCAAACTCCAGGCCACTTATCAGCTTGGGTCATTGATTCTAATATAATATAAAAGGAGTGCTTGGCTAGTGTTTTCATTCTTTATCGGCTTTCGAAGCCATTATATTGTGTCGTCTCTTTGTAACTGTTGTCCTACAATTTTACTATATTGCACTGATACTTGAGTAAGCCTCTGCAGTAAGAAACACAACTAGGAGAGATCCTTTTGTCCATATTTTATGGATCAGTCCTAGTCCCTTTTGATCTATAATGTTGGATCAGATCCGGAGGGACCAGTGTATGAATTCATGATATCATCTAACAGTATGGATCAAAACTGATATATAATATGAAATAGAAACTCCTGCTTGAACCAGAACTGCATCAAACTACAAGTGGTGTAGTCGTGGGGTTGCCGAGATGCTAGATCTCAGCTTTATAGAACTATATTTATAATTATAATTTAATATAAATCTATTACTTAAAACTCGCAAGTATTTTATCCATTGTTTTCTTCTAACGTAGAATTAATTCAAAATATATTCTTAGCATTTTCTTCCACTTTGGGATGGGATAAACATTTATCGGGTCGAGTTTGATAATTCGGGTTTTGGGCTTTGTAATTATCAAGGTATGGTCTGGTTAAATTAATTGAGTGTGAGCCTTTCTAACTATAATTATCGGGTATCAGCGGATATCGGGTATCGGATTTCGGACTTTCGTAACTGTCTCCTTTGAACTAAACCTTGGCCTGGATCCATTCCTCTGTTCCAATGGCAAAGCTATCGCCTTTCCCCTTCCCTGTACTTCGCGTAGCCTTCTTCGCCTTCCTCTTATGCTCCTGTCGGTATTCCTCCTCCTCCGGCTGCGCGGAGGATTCGGCGGCCAAAGGCACCACCATCCACGACATCCTACGGAACTACGGCCTCCCCGGTGGGCTGATCCCCAAGTAGGTCCGACTCTACGGCCCCTGCTACGCCACTACGAAGACGGATCGCCCACTTCGACAGCGAGGTGCGGGGCGCACCGCGGGTTGGTCGGGTTGGCGCAGGAGGAGTTGTTCCTTTGGCTCCCGGTCAAGGGGATTGTGGTCACCGATTCGGCCTCTGGAGTGATCCTCATCGACATCGGGGTCGCGCGCAAGCGCCTTCGACGTGCTGCCGGATTGCCTCCCGGAAGCGGAAGAACCGAAGAAGCGGCCGACCGAATAGGTGAGTTGGCCAGATTGAAAACGAACGATCTTGTTGGGCGGCGTTTCGTTTCGTGTTGGATTAGGGTTTGATTTTGGTGCGATTGCTGCTGCATTTATTGACTAGTGAATTATTGGCACCTACTTCCTCTACATTTTTTTTTTGTTTATTCTTGCTTTCCAACTAAAGATTGATTTTTTCCATTTTTTTTTTCAATGACAATCCGTTCTCTTCTGCAAAATATGATCTTGATGTTGCAGATTTCTGAATTTTTCTGGGATTAAACTTCAACATACGTCCATTTCAAATAGCAATGCTTGTCATCAAGACAAACCTTTATTCTTTAACATTTCTTGTTTACTTCAATGTTGATTCTGCCAATGTGTCATTTTCTTGATTAATCTTTCTTTAGCGTTTCTTGTGCTTAGTTGATTCAGGTTTTAGTCTGCATTTCCTTTTGCAAGTTTTGGCTTTTGCTTCTCCAAATAGGTTGAGTTTCACACACTAGAACCTTGCTTACAATCAACTGCTTAATTATTTTGCTTCATTTCACTGTCAATGGCGTGCCAACTTGCTTGTCCAAGGCTTGGAAATTAATTCAACCTGTGTCCTCCATTTCTGTCACACGATTTCTGGATACTGTATTAAATTAGTTACTGAGATCATTCTGCAATTGTAATCTCTTACTTATTGTTATATTTCCTCTTGAGTTGTGCAGTCCTTTTCTTTAGTTTTGTTCCTTTCCTGTGCCAAGTGTGTGGCTTTGTTCTCTGCTGCTTCAAGTATGAGTATTTTTTCGGCACTATTCGAGCTGAACTCATTGAATGTGTCTGTATGTTTTCTTGGTTCCTTTGCAGAGTCGTTGCGAAGAGTGGAGGATTTCTTCATCAGAGTTGATCATCACAGAAAAAAGTACCAGAAAAATTCGCTTTCATCATTCAGCATCCATTTCTCTTCATAAGCTCATGGTACACTGTAAATGCAATAATGTTCTTCAAACCATTTCACTGCCTGTTTTCCATCTCTTCAGTAATTCATAAAATTACCAACTTAATAAGCTGTTCCAAATTTAATTTCCAATAGCGATTAAGCATTAGGTGATAATAGTCCAAAACTCCAGATCATCAATAATGACATTTTGTCATATTCTGGGACATTTTTGGCCATTCTTTTAACCAGATATACTGGTCCAGGTCATGTGTAGGGATCCTAACTTGATTTTGACAATAATGCAGAAATTGATCTTACAGTGACATGTTCAATTCAGTAATGAAGAGCTGTGTCTGTCATCTCTTGCCTTGATTCCACCATGTCTCAGATAGATAGTTAGGCACTCACATGAAACAAACACTGTTCTAGCTTGCCGAAGAATGGTTTATCGACGTAAATTACAATGATAAATGACTAATACTTTGTGGACAAGTTTGATTTTGCTAGAATCAAAAACTAGTCTTAATCTGCATCCGACAAGGAATAACTTTAGCTTACTTTGTTTGTTTGTCTTTGAATGACAAAATCTTAGATGGCATGCTTTTTGCCTTGGCCTGATAAGATAGGCTAGCTAACTCACCAAGTTGAACGTGCATAAATCATCATGATGATGGAGGTTATTTTGACAACACCAGGAAACTATATACCTAAATACAAAAGACATTTCAATATAAGGATCACAAATATACAAAATCCTTGAGGAACTTACAGATAGAACTTTGATATAAGGATCACTTCAGCTTCATCGCCCCTCCAATAGAGTTATAGTGTACTCGTTAGATGAGTAAACTCCTTCATCGCCCACCCCCTTCAAAGTAAACACAGATCTTTTGTCCTCCCAATATGAAATTTCTGACTCCGTCTCTCTCTATAGTTGCTATAATATTGTAACAGTCTTTATTTTTAATGTTACTGTAAAATGATTTTGATGAATTCTAAATAATTTTGACGATAAAAAATATTTTAATATAATAATACTTTATGTAGAGTATAGTAAGTTTGATTAAAATGAAATTGTCAGTTTTTCACATTATAGTAGCCATTGAGTAGCTACTGAATTTTTAGTATTTTTGATACAAAACATTTGGTGGAATATATTTTGACTATTTTAAAAAATAACTATCAAAATTTACATAGTTTGGGGCCTCCTAATTTTTGCCCACGAATAAATATGCGAACTAGTTGAAAAATAGAGCAGTTGACTTTGCATCGATATTCCCCTGATTAATTTTATATTTTTGTCACTCTGTTTTATCCTGTGTATTTTGACAATGAAACTGATTTCTTTTTCTCACTTGAAAAAGGCGAAAGAGACTAAATGCTACTGATTTCTTTCTCGCTAAAATGCCAGAGACCATGATAAAAGAAGTTGGACATCCAACTAAATCTTAGTAATTTTAAGTTCAAGCTCTTTCAAATTTGCTAGCTCAAGTTCCTGCAAAATCAAAGTTAACCAATACAGCAGAAGAGGACTAGAGAAGGATTGAAGGTTTTCATGATAACTCTGGAAGAAAATTACTCAGCGAAAAGAAAATTTCTCTAGCAAAAAATTAAAAAAAATAATTCTGAAGCTATTGATTTCATCCTTACCTGTCTGACCAAGAGCCATCCTAACTCCTGCAAAAATCGTAAGCACAATCTAAATCCTGTCGATGAACATTCTTTGATCTTTGCTCCCTTCTCCACACAAATAGGAAGAGAGAACTGGATGCCCTCTCTGGCTAATAGAAGAAGAACAGGAACCTCCCTTTCTCCAAAGCGTAAAAATGGCTCTTGAAAGTGATCGCAGGAAAAGTGGAAACTGAATCTCTTCACTGAATTGATCATCTAACCTAGTCAGAGATCATAATTAAATATATCAGCAAGAAACAGGCACGTTTATTACAAGTTGAGTATTCTTGGATTTGAATTATTGGATATGATCTTGTATAGAACATGTTAATCCGTTGATATGCATAGGAAAAAATCCCTTAGAGAAGCTCAGGATAGACATATAAAGTGATGGACCTACAGAAAATGAAATGGTGGACCATGAATTTATGTGTCTATCCCTGAGTTTTTCTTTGAGATTTTTTCCTTGCGCATTTCATTTCTCAATTAATGATGTGCTGATAATAAAATTGTGTCCATTGCTATATATAAGGTGTGGTCCCGTTGAATTAGGGATTCTAACATGCTTCCTTCCCATTGGCAAGAAGAATAGCGGTGTCACTCTATCACCCTACGAAAGATCCACTTGTGTTTTCTATAGGATCTCCGATTTCAGATACGATGTTGAGACAATGACGATTATTCAGATCATTTTTATTTTGGCCATCATTTATTCAATTATTTAATTGTTATTGTAATTTCGATCTTAACCAGATGTTGTGTATGAATTTTATTTTTGAATCCATAAGGTAATTGCTAGAACTATTTATAATTCATGATTAGAAAAGAAAAACATCACCTTGATTAAGAGAAAAACACCACCTTAGGATGACCGTCACTTGGTAAACAATGTTAATATAGTACCGTTGGTTACACAACATTAAAGTATGACTTACTTGGTTATTGATTTCCAAAAAGTTAAATTGACTCATACTATGGACGAATATTCTAGACATCAATTTTTGAGTGTGCATAAATTACATTTTGAATTTCAATATATGTTATGTTAACACTTTAATAAAAAGTTTCCACACAATTTCTCTTGATACTTGTCATAAGCTTTTTTAGGTGGATGAATATCATATAAGTCTTACTTTTATTCTAGATACTTTTCAATTAATTGTCCGAATATGTATAACTTTGATTTTTAACATTTTATGTATTAATCTATATTGATTTTTAATCATCATGGTCTCATTCCTTAGTCTTTTTTTATTACTTTTTTTTTACAAATTCAATAGTATGACTCATTAGCTTAAAGCCTCTATAATTCATACAATTTCATACATCTACTTTATTTTTATATGGGGATTAGAATATTTACCCTCCACTCATCAAATATTTTTTCATTTTTATTATCTGATTAAATAATTTTATAAGTCATTTAATAGTTTATTTCTGTGGACACTTACGTACCTCTATTTTGATCATTGTAGTCTTCTTTCTTAGTCTTCTTTTCTATTACATTTTTTCAAAAATTTTATGATATAACTCATTAACTTAATACCCCTTTACATCTTTTTTATATAGGTGGGGGACTAGAGTATTTACCCTCCACTCATCAAATATTTTTTCTTATTCAAAATCAGGTTGAATAACTTTGTATTTTGTAAGACATTCAATATCTTATTTCCCTAGGTACTTTTATACCTCTATTAGAATATAATTTTGTCCGACTATTTTTTTTTTCATTTTACATTCCATTTAAAATATGTTCTACTTTTAAAATTTAAATTGTAGCATAAAAATTTAAATTTATATACTTCCGTGACATATTAAAATTATCTAACACCTATAGCTATCATAATGTCTAGACAAGTATATGAGTGGATATATGAAGAACAATCTATAGGCTTGAGGCTACTACTCATCTCATAAGAGGATCAACATATTTTGATGTTTGTTGGGCAAGTCAAACATATCGATCAAATGGTTAGATTAGGCTGGTCAATCGTATCAATCAAATCGAACATTAGGATCAATTAATCTAATTTATTGCGATAAAAATGATGGACAAGTTTGATTTTGATACAATCAAAAACTAGTCTCAATCTGCATCCAACAAGGACTAACTAGCTAATTCGTTGAGCATGCATACGTCATCAAGATGTTGCATAGTGTAGAAACGTATCATGGAGAGGTCATTTTGACAACGTAACATTGAAAACTATATACCTATATACAAAAGACATTTCGATATATGGATCACAAATATATAAAAAAAAAAAAACTTAAGGAACCTACAAATAGAACTTTGATCGGATCACTTCAGCTTGATCGCCGGCCTCTCCGGTATAGTTTTAGTGTACTCGTTAGAAAGGCAAACTCCTTCCATGCAAGACTTAGCGACGTAAATCCCAGGACGATTAGGTTGACGCAGCATGACTGAGTCACAGCTTAGCATCAAAACTACTTCGGCCATTGATGGTCTGTCTTCGCTCCCTTCTTTTTACGCACAATAGACCAACTTGAAAGCACCTTAATGCTTTAGACGTGGTATAAGAATCTCCACTCGATTCAACAAGGAGTTCCGAGTATCTACCTTCTTTCCATAGCTTCCATGCCTACAAGTATTTAATTTTTGACATGAAGTTCAACTTTCCATAACTTATGACAATCTTGAGAAAGATGGATAGAGCTGCTCAACCTGTCCTAATAGATTTTTCGGTTGATCTGCTTCAAAACTGTCAGTGCCTCTTTTCCCACTCAAGATCTCCAACAGCAAGACCCCAAAGCTGTAAACATCTGATTTTTCTGAAAAGTGTCCTCCCATTGCATATTCCGGAGACATATAACCGCTGTATATGCCGAAAACATTAGCTTATTAAACTAAATCGAAGGATCTTTTATCATCAATAGCAATTGAATGGCGTTTACCATGTGCCAATGACTCTATTTGTGCTCCCTTCGGTTTGCCCCACACAGAAAGTCTTTGCTATCCCAAAGTCTGAAATTTTTGGGTTTAAATCATGATCGAGGAGAATATTACTCGCCTTCAAGTCTCTGTGAATGATTTTTAGTCGAGAATCTTGATGAAGGTAAAGGAGGCCTCGAGCAATTCCTAGTATGATGTCAAAGCGCGTTGTCCAATTCAGTAATGCACTCTTACTTTCATCTGTTGAATGTTCAATCAGGATTAGTCATTGAGAAGAATAAATCAACATATAGAATAGTCATAGTTTCAGGACGAACCGAATATGAAAGTATCAAGGCTTTTATTTGGCATGTACTCGTAAATCAACATTCTTTCCTCGTCCTCAATGCAACAACCCAATAGACGAACAAGGTTCCGATGTTGTAGTTTGGCGATGATTGAAACCTCAGTTTTGAACTCATCTATACCTTGTGCAGAATCTTTAGACAATCTTTTCACAGCAACCTCTTGTCCATCTTCTAGCTTACCCTGATACTCTCGGAGAAGGTTAATGTCGCAATAGCACTGAATGCATATGTCAACTTACAAATGCATAAATATACGAGGTATTCACCTTGTAAATAAGGCCAAATCCACCAATTCCAACTATATTTTCCCTCGATAATCCATTAGTGGCGGTTCTTATTGAATGCATACCATATAAAGGCAACTCCAGCTCAGTTTCTTTTGAAGTGGAGGAGTTTACTACTTTAACTGGTTCAAAATTTTTGAGAAATAAATTCATTCTCCGCATTTAGTGGTTGTTGATCGAAAATTTGGCAAACAAGTGGATCCAAGAGTAGTTAACATACCGAGCTTGCTTCTCTTCAACCTTAGGAATAAACCGACAAATAGAAGCAAAAGGAAACTCGACACTGGAATAATGACTATCATTGCCAGTGATTTCTTCTTTCCTGAACCAGTTGGTGAATCTGCAGAGGAAGTTGATATTATAAAATCTGCCAGTACTACACTCATTCTACAAGATACAATAAAGCTTGAGCATGATCAAAGAATTTACCTAATTCAGAAGCTGCAAGCCGAATGTATAGATCATTGCCTCCTAGCGTGAACGTTCTAATATCCATCAGATCAGCAGGCCAAGTGAGGCACATGTTACCTCTGATCATAGCAAACGCCACGCAAGAACAGTTCCTCAAGCACAAATCTCGGCACTCATCGAGTGTCATGTTGCTCGTTGCGCTGGCATTGAGAGTGGCAGGCAGCTTCACATTTTGCAGATGCCAAAAACCATCTGATGAACAATTCAGTGGTGTCATCCTCACACAACCATCTGCATACTCTCTAAGGTTCCAGTCTTTAGGTGACTTGGGTTTGAAACCCTGCAGGCATTGGCATATGGGCGAATAGTTGGTTGTGCAATTCCCATTTGCTCCACATTTGGCGTAATCATCACAAGGATCTGAGGGAACTGACCAATAAAGGTCCCATTGGTTGCTCGAATTCGACCAAACGAATCTCTGCAATTGCCCACTTTCATTGATAACTGCTCGGCCTAGGAAATTCTTGTCCAGGCCTTCAAATGTGTAGTATATCTCATCTCTGTCATCGACAAACTGAAACATAAGAACATTGTTTGAGGCCATATCAGGACGGCCGCTCCAACGTTGGCCATCCCACGGTCCCGTCCGAAAGATCGGAGAGGTTCCTTGCCATGTATAGGCTTCAGGTATTCCGCGAGTTTCCAAGCCATAAGTGTACTCCCCCGGAGAAGGATCAGACACACTCTTCCATACTGTGAGATTCCTATTGAGTTGGGCTCTCATGTCCACTCCAATCTTCATGCTGGGCAAAAAAGTATTGCCAGGATGATCAAAACTTTGCCACAGGATGTTACCCGACGCGTTGTTGGTCAAGACGAGGTTTCCCGAGTCCCAGAGCCTGAGTGAGGGGTGGTTGCTGGTATTCGATGTGCCTGTCGACCAAACAGTAGCATTTGCAGCTTGATCTAACAGTAACAAATCTCCAGTTGCAGTGAGAGTCAACAGTCCCGTGGAGGTGCTGAGAGGGATGTCTCTGTTGGCCACCCATACGATAGGGTGGTCAAAGATTTCCTTGAACCATATTCCCAAGTATTTGTTGCTCGAATTGCTCGGTGCGATGAATCCCAGCTCAAAGATTTCTCTTGCAGAGGTTAAGGTTTGGCCATCCACCAAAGATTTTCCAGGATCCAGTGTGTCTGCCATGAATTGTTAGAACAAAAAGTTACTCCAAACAAATATCCTAATCATCAGTCAAACATCCATGAGATCTAATAAAAAGCTAAACGCTTGGATCAGATTACTTGGTTTGAGTTGTTGGATTTTTCCTTTTGTTATCATCTGTACAACTGACCCACACAGAGGGTGGAGTAGTTGACTTTCATTTGTTTTGTCACTCACTGTATTATCCTGTGCATTTTGTCAACGCAACTGGTTTCTTTTTCTTACTCAGAAAAGGTGAAGAGACTAAATTCTACTGATTTCTTTCTTGCAGAAATGGCACAAATCTTGTTAGTTTTAAGTTCAAGAAGTTCTTTCGATTGGAATCTATAGAACAGAAGAGGAGCAGAGAAAGGAGGCAGGTTTTGATGAAAACTCTGAAAGAGTCTATATCGAAAACTCTCGAGCAAAAACTCAAACATGTTAAAGACCACAAACAAACTTCGACTGCCGAATTTGTTCGAGCAAGAAATCTCTCAAGTTATAGATTTAATCCTTACCTGTCTGACCAAGAGCTGTCCTAACTCCTGCAAAAAGTGTAAGCACAATCCAAACCCTGCCGATGAACATTCTCTCTCTGATCTTTACTCCCTTCAACACACACATAGGAACAGTGCTGCACTTTCTGGCTACAGAAGTAGAACAAGAACCCTCCTTTTATCCAAAGTGGATCTCTTCATTAAAGTAATCATCTTCTGACTTGGTCAGAAATAATAAACATATGAAGAAAGATGATGAAAGCCAGAGAGGAAAAAAGTTAAACAGAACCTGCAATAGAAATTACAGTTGGAACGGACTGTGAGGGACGCATCAAATATATTATCGATCATAGAGTTGAAGTGAGGTGTCTGAACAATATTATATTTCGTTATTAGCATTTCATATTTGATCTACCACATGCATGATCGAAGACTTAGCTAAGTCTTTGTGTTGTCTTAACCAATATAATAAAAATAGAAACTTCAAGCATCATCTCTTCCAGAGTCATTGCATTGTCAAACAAGTTGCACATTTCATGTTCAAATATAGATTAAGAGGATTATTGACATCTCCTTTTTATGTGGAGCAGAATGATTAAGAGGACAATGTTTCTGTGTGGACTTTGAAAATTGTATTATGGACGCACGTTTTATTACTTACATCTATAAGGTCACATTTATACTATTGCTAATTAAATATTTTGTTTAATGAAAATAAGTAGGACAATACATTTTTAGACAAGTTCATTATGAAATATAACTTCTTGTGCCATAGAGTTCATTATACGGTTTATACCCTTTATGATATTTTAAAATATTAATTATAGTATGCCCTCTATAATTGTAAATGCATAAATCACTCAGGGGAATCAGTAAGAAGATCAAGATTTAATTTGAATCTATAAATATTCTAGAGGTTAGTCTGTGCATTGGCACTCCAGATTTATCTACTAGATTTATCTAGTAGGTGGATCCGTCTACCTCTCGATCCCATCATCCCATGAGAGAGCTATAGCATTGTTGAGAGATCATTTACAGGAAGGAGAAGTCGTAACAAGGTTTTCGTAGGTGAACATGTAGAAGAATCACTGTTGAGAGAGCATATGGGAGAGTTATAGTATTGCCAAACAAGTTGCAATATACATAAGAGTATTATGAACACCTTGTTATGTGGAGCAAAATTTCTAGGTAGACTTTCAAAATTGTATTATGAACGTACATTCTATTACTTAAATCTATACAATCACATTAACACTATCACTAATTAAATAATTTGTTTAATGAAAATAATTAGGACAATATATTTTTAGACGAGATCATTATGAAATATAACTTCTTGTGTCATAGAGTTCATTATAACCTTTATGATATTTTAGACTGCTTTTTACCGAATCATGCAGGTAAAATATTAAAATTATTAAATTATATACTCATTTCTCAATTTATCCCTATCAGCCGACTAATAAGAAAATAAATCGAATCAATTTTTATTAATTTTTTTACCAATTAGATCAATTTTTTATATGAAATTTTTAAAATTTTGAACAAATCAGTCGACTAATTTTATTTTTTTTATATCAAAATCAATTTTGAGCAAAATCGATTGATAGACCAAACAACCTTGGATTGATATGAAATTAATGTATATATGTTCGTTTAATTCTCTTGATTATATTTATACTCTCAAACATCGATTTAACCTAACATATTAAGACAAGTGATTTTTTGAACATGAATATG
>JBBPFP010000060.1:4377747-4391619 GCA_037974795.1 Kaempferia galanga | reverse complement strand
AATGAAGAACACAACTAGAAAATCAAACAAGAATGACGCCTTCAATTTACATGGTTCATAGCTCCCAAGCTGCTAAGTCCATAGCCTATGCACACGATGTCACTATCTTTCTCCTCTTTAGTTGATCACTAGAGGTGAAGAACCTCTTACAATTGGTAAAAAAAAAGGAAGGAAAATAAAAGTAGAATAAGGCATGATTTTCATATCAATGTTTGCTCTTCTCGAAAACCCTCAAGTCCTATTTTTATAGGTATTAGCTCGAATCTTCATGTTGGCTGATCTAGCTTGCCACTCATTAGTTGAATGATCTTTACATCTTATTCGATTGTGTCTTTGATCTTGTCATATTTGACTCCATTTGAAATCATTATTGTAGCACTAATTGACTGATCTAAGCTATCATTCGACTCTACAATTCTTAGTTGAATACTTCAGCTGACTCTTGGATATTCTATATAAAATTCAGTTAGCTGCCTCAGTTTACTAGTCAGGTTGATTGGACAACCTTTTGTTCGTTTCACAAAGTTTAATATCAATAGTTGATTATTCTTACACATTAGTCAACTGATCCAACCATAATATCCCAAACAGATCTCTAACTTGGACCATATGAATATTGGATCATTCGTTGACTAAATCTCACAATCAATCCATTGACATTTGACTATGACCAATGCTAAGGTCGAGTTTACCTAAGTTACGATCTACCCTTTGTCCCTTAGTTAGAGGTCACTCCACTCATCTTTCTTGGAGTAGCTTCAAGTCTTGAGGTCTTCCACCGTTAAGTTGTGTCCCTCAGGAGCCCTCGGCTCTTCTTATCCATCCTTTGTGCCTTTGCTTACGTAGATCTCCTACTTGACTTGTCATGCTCCAATGCTTCTTGTCTTGCAGTCTCTAGGATGTTCATACCATCCTTCTCTTATCTTAAGGACCTTGAGTCATCGAGATATCAATCACCTTGACCTGTATGCCTAGTAGATCCTGCATAACTTAACACACATAAAAAATGCATCAAACCTAACATAAACCCTTTGCTCAATTCATAAAAGCACATCACAAGAGTAGAAGACGAAAGTTCCAATAGGGCCAAGTAGAATTGAGTTTCGGTAAATTATGGCAACAATATTTTTCGACCGTGCCACCTAGCATGATACTAAATTTCAAACCATGGTCTTATTGCAATGTCAATGTCCAATCCGAACATTGATACAAATAGGGAAGACTGTTATTTTAATGTATCCTTAATGATTGATCATTAGTATAAACTACTGTTTGGAATTTTATCATGATCTTCATATTATGCAAGATAACAAAATAATGAGTCATTTCATCAAATTTTGCAATTATGACAGATAATGAACTATTTAGTTATGATACATAACGAAAGTCTATAGAATCTAACTGTCTTAAGAGCAACTTCACTAGTATAGACTATCCACACAACAACTACCTTATAATTATGGTAATCAATTCTTAGTGAATCCTGATTGGCACATCATTTTGGACCCAACCCAATTCCTTCAATTTTGATTTCAAATCAGCCTCTGCCATGGTCTTAGCTTAGTATTGTTGCCTCTTTGTCTGACTGCTAGTAGTGTGATCCAAGGCTAAACAAATTTTATCAAACCATAAACGATATGTTATGCACCATATAAGTTAAATGCTAATAAGTTTTATTTTAATTAAAAAATTTACATAATAACATATATCCTTTATAGCAAACTCCTGTCCTGTATTATAACTTTTCTTCCTTATCTAACAGCCTGAACCTTTTTCCAAACTCACTTAGAAAATTGAACTTTGATTATAATCATGAGGTGACAAAGGGAAAAAAATTCACTTTCTGAAATGATTGTGATAATATTTTATACTCAGATGTGGATATCATATTTTTTTGGTACAGGAATAGTATTCTAGAGCTTATTATCTATGAGAAGGTATGTGGCTGGCTGGTTTTTCACTTGTGCTTTCAGTTTATTTTTGATTTCTCTGATTTTGATGCAGAATCATAGTCCAAGTTCTGTGCAGCTATACTACACTTCCTCTGTATGCACTTGTATCTCAGGCAAGTTCTTTATCTGGCTTAGCTTTTTATCTGAACTTATTTCTAAGAGAATCATAATTTTGCTAAGTGCTGAGAAAATATCACTAGATGACCTTAATGTCATAGTGAAACTTCTGATAAACTTCTTGTTATGGCCTATGCCAATTATTTCAAATGATTGAAGGGTCATGTTGCATAAATTGTGATGCAAACTGTTGGAAATTAGGAAATGGCTGAAACCTTATTCTTACATGTGATTATGAATTATGATGCAAACTCAGTAATCTGGATTGCTCACCCATAGCCCACACAAGTGATCCTGCTTACAAGAGACCTTCAGAAATGCAATGTAACTATGCATCTTATTGCCAATGTTAGCTTCTGCCTCTCTAATTTTATAGTGGTAACTACAGACAAGTAATGATATAAAATAGAGTGATAGTTGTGGGCCGTCTAGCGATGGGCAACAGGCAGGTGTTCGTAAAGAGGTGACGAGTAGTAGTGAGTGGGCGGGCATTGTGGGAGTGGCTCTGACGGTGGTGGGTGAATGGGCTGCGACAACCAGTAGCATGGTGCGGTGGCTGCAAAAGGGGTTGAAGGTGGATGACTATTGCGAGAGGGATGCGGGAGGAAGGGGTTGAAGGCCATGGGAGAATAAAAGAATGTGGAGAGAAGAGGAAAAGGAAATGAAAATAATTCCTAATCTTTTAAAAATATTTTAATTTAATTAAATGTTATTAAACTATATATAAATTTGATTTAGTTTTGAACTAACCAAAACAAATTCAAATTTCAATCCACTTGATTAGAATAGTATGTCTATCTAACAGGCTCTACCTAACCCTACTTTAATTTTCATTTGATATCGAAAATACAAATTATTAGTTAAACTTAGCTTGATTAATATCTAAAAATAAAAATATTAAATAATATTAAATTTGATATCACATATTGGTAAAGATTTTGTGTTTGTGTATGTGTTTACATCAAAAGATGATCTGAGCAAACAACAAGAAAATTGATTTAGCAAGATCATTCTTTTATTCATTTGTATGTTCTCTTAGGTTTCGTTCAAATTCAAGAAACAATTAGAGTTGATACAATACTTTAATTAAAAAAAAATTTATTTAATTAAGTTAAAAAATAATTTATTTATTTCACTATCTAATTTATTTCATTGGAGTACATTTCATTAGAATACATGATAATTACAATATATATGCATTGTATAGATGAATTATTATTTTTTAAATCTATTAAATTGTAACATCCTAGTTTTTTTTTTTACGTCACGAATCATAAATACCCTTCAATAGCTCTTAAAACCTTTATGTATTGGTCATATAGTTCCAAAACTTATTCTACAAAGAGAAACATATAGCTAATGCGGAAGCTAAACTGGAAGGTCTTCGGGTTGTACTGTCCTTTGTCCCGAGCTTGCTCACTTGTCAACGCCTTCTATCTTGTTTCTCTCGCTATCTTAAATAGAAAAAAAAAATAAAACTAAATCCGTGAGTCATCATTTGCTTAGACTGGTTTGAAGGAATATCATCTTGAGCTGCATTTTAAGTATGGACTTGAAGTCACCATTATTGATCATACATTGAAAAGGTGTACCTGAAAAATGAATTCAAGGATACTTGCTGCTCAATATAAAGCCCATAAGGCTCTGGGCATTCTCAGCCTGCTCTGGGCTTGCAGATATTTGTACAATTTTTCCAGATTGCTCTGGCCTCTAGACATTTGTACAATTGAAACATCAAAAAAATAACAAAGTTGATCCTTTTTCTAATCTATGACAGCAATGCCAGCTATTTTGTTAATTAAGATCACCTCACTGATTTGATCAAGCTTGTTTCCACTTTCCATATCTCATAATTAAACTGGGAACTGCCAGGTCTGGAACGGTAACTTCCAATGTGTTCTTAGTAACCAAAGGAACATTAAATCTGATAAAGGATAGTATAAGTTATCCACAAAAAGTGTGCATAGGCATCCACCACTTTGCCTTCCCTCATCACTGGCATTGCTCTCTTTCTGGTCTGACCCACTGGGAAATCCGGTGTCATACTGTCCACAACATGTTAATTTAGATGTCAAAAACCATTAAAATGATCAAGAAGAGTTATCATATCGGGAAAACAATACAGAACGAGAATCACAGAGGAAAACCATGTGGATAGACCATCTATATAGATTGACAAGCAACATTCGGTCAAGAACCAAAAGCACAATCCATGGCAAAAATGGGGGAAAAATGTGAAAATGCAAGGTTCGATTGCTTCTGCCAAATTATACTGCACACTGGGTAGAGGAAGAAAAGTGGGTGCATGAATGCATAATGAAATTCTAAAAGATGCCATAATTCATAATCTACAAATGCAACTTTTAGCTCCCACTGTATTTCACTCACTGAATATAATATTTTTATGTAGTCGCATATATTATTTATGTCATACTTGTGTAGCTCTTGTTATCTGTGTTTTTGAAATTACCTGAAATTGGAACTAAATTAGATTTAATTGGGTTTGAATTGGGTTCCAACAAAAAGAAGTAAAGCTTCATGGGAGGAATTAGAGATAGGTGTCCAAACTCATTCCACAAATGCTCTGATGGAGATTGGTGCAACCACAATGTCCACCTCCATCACTTCATTCAGTGCAAGTAGTACTGGTTTCAGTAACATTATTAGTAAGGTCATTGATAGAGGGGTCATAATAGATAAACAGGTGAAACCAACGAAATTAATGTTTGAAGATTTAGATGCGCATCAGTAGCAAGAAAAAGCCCTATAAAGAGAAGAAAATGAACAAGAAATTTGTTTGATTTCCCTTTTCAAACTAGAAGTTTACATAATTAATTGTAGGATGTTATGGAGGGGGGATTACGTGAATTGATGAATGTCATGCAACAACCAGTCTTGCACCAATGATGCTGGACTTTGCAAGTTTGGGAGACATGATGAAAAAAATAGGGGGTCCAGAAGAGGGGAGAAAGGAAGGGCAACTAGAAAAGGGGTTTCTAGAAAGTTAGGGTTGCTGGCTACTGGAAAGCATGGAGGAATGAAGGAAAGCCTGCTTGAAAAAGGAACCAGAAGGCTATTGGAATAAGGGACAAGAGGTTGGGGTTTTTCTCAATATACATACCATCCAATGGAAACACTCCATACAACAATAAGATCCACATAATTCCCTTAACTTCTACCCTATATACAATAGGGTTTGTATTATTTCACTAGAAGAGGTTAGAACCAAAAGTTTATATTTGCGCATAACTATTTGATCTAAAAACTAGATATAGGAACAAATATGTAACTCCTAATGTTTCTAATTATTAAAGACATTACACTTATTAGGTACTAGGTGTTGTAGCATCAAGTCCCAGATTGGTATTTTAAATTCAGAGTTTTTAAACATACCTTGAAATGGATATACTTCCATAACAATAAGATCTGCATAATTCCCCTAACTTCTAATTTATATCAAAGCCTCCTGATTAGGTTTTAGGTTTCTTCTCTTCAGACTGGTTAGAGGGGGCTGTAGTCTAGATGGTTGTCTCCCTTTCCTATTTGAAGTCTCCTACTTGCATCATCTCCTTAATCTCTTGGCAATTAACAATCTTCTCTCTGCATGACCTTGTTCATGAGCGAGAATTCTGCCGCTTCACCCTCTCTATCTTCAGTGCAACTCTTGACAACTCAGAGGTACATCCTGTTAGCATGATCGACACTTGATCAAACCAAGAGTTATCCTGATTGAATAGGCATTTGGCTCTTCCTCTTATCATCACCTGTGTTCTAAATCCCATTCGCATCTACTTCTTCCCAATCTTCATATTGTCTCCCTGGTTGTGCTTTAGACTTTACTCTCCAATTGGACCTCCTCAACGCCATCTTCCAGCAGTCCTGCCCGAGTCTTCAACTATCGCACTGCTCCAAATCCTACAACACCTAGGGTTCCAACAATGTGTCACTGTCATCCTCCAGCACCTCTTCGTCAGCAAATTTCACTCTGCAGATTGCTTCACTTCGTAGGTTCTTCGGCAATTGGTGATTGAGTCCAACTGCTCTCCCGTGATGGTCTCTGGCTCCATGTAATCCGACCAAGCAGTTCAAATCCAGCCTCATCTCTTTCAATTTGTCCATGCTTTCCTCTTTCATACATGCAAGCACATCTGCTAGACAATCTTTTCCTCCATAGACTCAGTTGGCCTTCTCTAGCAATGTAATACATCCTTTGCTAGTGTCTTCTTCCCCTGGTATCTAGCACCAATTGACATTTCTTCTCAGATCAATTGTCTCCCTTTTGTCTACCTCTTCACTCAGATCTGGTATCTAGATAGCAAATCTGCACTCTCTAGCATCCCTCCTCTCCTCGAGCTGCCTTCCACAGCAACTTCTTTTCCCATGCAGCAACTTAACATCTTACTTTCCTCTTTTTCTCCTTTCCTTTTCAAAAATAAACTTTACTTTTTGCATTTGTGCTTTTAAACTAGTAAAGGCCTAAATAGTGTGTTGTCTTCCTCTTCTCTTTAGGAGAAAATGTTATGTCCTCAGTTTGGTAAATCCAACAGAAGGTCAAAGTATGCAATCTATGTTTCCTTCAAGACCTTGGAGTGCTTTCCTTTGCCTTTTTTCTTTAGTCAATTACATGCTGTTGTATGTGTAGCTTCATGAAGAAGCCTGATCAAGAGAGTTGTTCTTTCTCACTTAATCTTCTCTCCCTTAACCTCTCACCCTTTATTCTATCTCTTTATCTATGTGCTAATCCAAGACCAAAGGAATTGATGTGTGTGTACTCCTTCCAAAGCTTTTCCTGTGTCTGAGTACTCTACTTTTTGTTCCATTATTTTCATGCCTACTTTGTCTTTTGATTACGAGAGATTTTCTATTTGGTGTAAATCTGGACCTCGGACCTAGATAGTATTTACTGTTTAGCTTTAAAAAATTGTTAAAAGTATTTGAGTTATTACATACTAGATGGTGAGAGTTTAGTCCAACATTGGTAGTAATGCAAGCAGGCAATGCCATGCTGCACTTCCAAGATCCATTAGCATGACAAGTCATAAGTTGATTCATCAATAAAAGATAAACTATATAGTCAACAGGATGGGTTCAATTAGGCTATATATGAACAGGCTAGATCTAGACTATTAAAACCAAATTACGAACAAATATCATAGAATTCAAATTATATTGTGGAATAAACTAAAAGATGTGACAATCATCATTGAATAGCATTTAACTTTCAAGCTTATTAAAAATAATAGCAAAAGAGTAGAGAAAATGAAATGAACGGGGTTTAATTTGATCCACATCACTAATTTTTACTTTTTCCAACTGTTTTTACCTCAGACTTCCCAAAGGTTATCATTATCTTCCCCACATATGTAATATTTTACAGTAACTTTCCTATTTAGATTGTATTGTAATGATTGCCTATTATTTTCTTCCTACAACATGGGCACATTATGGAGAGTTCTGGAAACCTACAAACTAGCATTGGAACACAAGCCTTTGCAGTTTTAAGACATTACCAAAAACTCATGAGAATGAAGATCTCCTGAAACAAGTAAAAAATTACAAGCCCATTGTTCAAACCGTGTAGCCCAAAAGTACTTTCTTGTATAAAGCTAATTTGCGAATATAGACAGGTTGATCTTTCTAATGGCATCACATTTTATTGTTCTTCAGGTATTGCCCTTAAATGGATCCTAAATCACTAGAAATTTTGGCAACAAATGCACGTGCAGAAGCTTTTTTAAGATGCTTAAAAATGCCACTTAAACCATCAGAGATGGTCATGTTTTAAAACTATACAAGAGAGAGAATGTACATGCAAAACCATAGAGATCTAAATGACCTGCTACCTTTGAATGTCGTGTGCCAATTACTGCATGCATATTTTGAATTTCTGTCTGTGGATCACTTCCTTGATAAGATTCATGTGGTGATGCTTTAGCAGGAGAGTTAGATTCCTTTCCAGCAATAATACCAGCATGGCTCGGGGCAGCAAAGGATGGTGGAAGTGTATTCTTCGGAGCAGAATTATCCTGGTAAAGGTAATCACGTAGCTTTGCAGTCACCTGAATAAGAGCATTTCTAGCTTCTCTTATCTCCCCTACAATCTGAGATTAATTGGAAATTTTCAGGTAGCACATTATCATTATAACAGAAAAGGTAACAAACCTTAAGCAAAATCTGCATGATGAGATTAATCATATAAGTAGCAATATCTTAAGTGCTTAAGGGAACCCACCTGAACAAGCTCATCAGCCTCCATTGCACAAGGAGGAAGGTCTTCTTTAGGTAATATCTGTATGTTTGCACTGGTCAATCTTTGAATATCTGACAATAATCCATCAAATCCCTCCAGCGAAATAATTTCACAGGTTGGAACAAGAAGCCTTGTTGTAATGACATTATCCTTATCAGGACCAAGGTCTACTATTTTAGTCTGTATATGCAACAAAGCCTCCTGAGCTGGAAAAAGATCCGCATCTGGTCCCTGATGCAAAATCCATGCACACGTTTCTTAATATTCAATAAATTAATTGGGTTGGCAAAGAATCTAAAAAAGAAATTACCTAGTTTTCACTATAACAACAACCAAGTCTTTATCCCACTAAGTAGGGTCAGACATTTTGATCAAATCAATATGGAACAAAAAAGAAAGCAATTTAGATTATTAATAAAGGAAACTTCATGGCCTTATTTTTGTTGAATCAATCACAATTCTACATGTAAGATTTTGTCATTGATCCATGGACTTCTAGTTTTAGTGTTAATTTGAGGGCAATTACTAGGGTTACTTTTCCTTGGCAGTCCCCTCTACCTGTGTGTATATTATGTTATTATAACTTTTCATCTACTACCTTTTGTATTTGCATTATGTAAAAGGAAGTCCCTGACTATTTACAAGTACTTAAAACTCACAAAAAATTGGTTCTAAAATATTATAAAACCTTAGTTTGTGTGACAATCAATATATTAAATTTTGTGACCTTTTAAAGACTTAATCAGCAAATATGTTAATTGAACACTAGAACCAATAAATGAAACGGTGACAAGGGAGCAATTAAGCTCTACATGTATCCTCTCATAAATACTACACTGGAAGCAAATCCTTCATGCTGAAAATTGAGCCAACATTTAATTTTGTTGGCAGATTAAATTATAAAACCTTAGTACTTCGCTCAATAAGAAAGGACTTGTGGAGTGGTCATGAAGTATCTTAACAGAGATTTTAGGAAAATGTTTTGGGCATATGAATACAAGAACATAATCACCTATATTATGTATCCAGTGTAGTTTTCCTCCTAACATAAAGATGAATCTCACGTGCGCTCAGTACAAACTTAGATTCATTGGAGAAATGAGAACCTAAATTAGGTCAATAGGTTAAAACTAACAATATCCTGAAAGAATAATTTGACTATTTATGATGCATCATTGGATTTTTTTTTTTTCAAATGAAGTAAGTGTGACATGTTAACTTTATCCGCAATAATCTGAATAGAATTCGATAGGTTTGAGCATCCTAAAACAAATTCCATATTAAGGTCATCCTGCGGATCATAGAAAATATGTAACGGTTAGTAAACAGCATTGTTTTGTTTGGTTGTTTTAGTTATCTAACATAATATTGACAATTTTTGCAAAATTTCTCCAGAAGGATAGCTAAAATGAACTACCAGCTAATAGAGTTATTGTCTTGTCATTCCAAAAGTATCCTACAAGGTCACCTACATAAAGTTCCACATCAAGAAATCTCCTAGGCATATCCAGAGAATATACAAACATCCTAACAAAAATAACTATCATTGTTGATGTAATCTACCAATGGTGACAGGTCCTTGTGTCTCACCGAAGATCAAACCAATGTAAAGACAAGGTAGTCATTATTCAGATGTTCAACTCTTGTGATTGTGTTTTTCCTAAATAGCCACAATCCTAGAACTAACATCAGTGGATTTATTATCCTCTGGATGATGATACGTCAACAAAAAAAGTTCATTCTTGGATTGACTTTACCCACCTATCATGTTTTGAAGAAAAACTTTTAACTTTTTTGTCATTCAATAAATCTTAACACATCGTGATCAGAGTGTGAGATGAACTCATTTAGTAGTAAGCAAAGTTCAAAATCTCAAACTATGCCGAAGTTTCAAATTTAATTGAGATGATATTGTTTCGATACTGTGTCGGTGTTTTGATGTTAATATAGGTATAGGTAGAATTGGCTGGGAAAGGAAGACGGAGATGAAAAAAGAAGAAGACACAACTATATAAATAATTTTGGATTTTGTCCCATCTAAAATCGTACAATTTTGAAAATATATTATCCAAGCAAAAGCTACAAAAATGAATAACAAACATTTTTTAAATTCATCCTGACACATTTTATAACATGTCATTGTCGAGGAGTGTCAAATCTCAATATGACACAATACTCATTGACATGATTAACAGAATAATGCATTTTCCTTTGCCTAGTAGTATATTTTGGTAATGTATTGAAACCATATGTTTCAACAGTACCACCAACATGGTAGGAGATTTACATCATAGTACTAAGTAAAATAGTCAATGTCTCAAGGTTGAAATGGTAGCGGAAAACTCATTATCATAAGTTGATAGCCTTGATTAGTCTCATTGAGTAGTCGCTAAAGAATGTGACGACCTTAATTTAAGGTGCCCTATATCCCTATTCCCAGTGCATCAGAATTAATCTCAAATGCTATGGAGAGTTTAGAATGCATAAGGTCGTGTGTTTAGACATGCTTTTCTTGGTCTTATAGAAGGTTGCAAAGCATTTAATCATTTAATTAATTGGGCAAAACATTTTCTAAGAGATATTCTCTTGTGAGATCATCGATTGAATGAAATCACATGAAATCTTCAGTTGAGTTACACAAACTTATCCAAATAACAAGTTGAGTCCCTTTAGATTGTTGGTGAAAACATGCAAATACTTGCTCATGCTATCTATTGGTCATATATGAGAAATTAAGAATCATTGATCTAGGAAGGAAACAAAAATTGTATACTTCTATACCCTGCTATAATCAGTTTGCATATGTGAATAAATCAATGATCCAATGATGATAAACTTCTAAGTAAAACATCATACTAAAAAGTTTCATACAATAAAATGTTACCTTGGTGCTGATAAATTCACATGTAAGCAAAAGGAACTAAGCATTAGACATGCAACATGACCGCAAAACATGGCTAATTTGGCATACTTCGGCATGGCTATCTCTAGCGATCATATATAATCATTGAACACATGAACCTCTTAAAATGCCATGTGAATTAAAAAGATAAAACTCTCAAGCAGCATAATTTGTGCAAAAATAGCATAAACAGTTCTTTTACTCTAAAATCAATTTACACTCATAAGTGAGGCTAGTTTCCATTAAGAAAAAAAGAGATACTGGAATTTGTGCATGAATAGCATAAACAGTTCATTTCTACCTCATCAGAAGTAATAGTTATAATGCATTCATCTGAACCTGGCACAGGATCAGAAACTTGCACATCCACACCCACATCAGCTTGCAACATTTCAATAATTCCACTTGAAAGTCCAATGATCCTTTCAACTTTATCATTAGGACAAAGAATACGAAATACAAGCTCCTCAAAGGATAATGTTTGTGATTGGTCATTCACATGATTAGCATCTGAATCAAATGAGTATCCATGATGGTCCAAAGCATATGAGTTATTTCTTGATCGATCTAATCCAGCTGAGGATCGTGAAGCCAAAAGAGATTCTTCAGCACCTGATAGATGTGGTGTATTACTTACAAACTCATCATAGCGCTCAGGTGAATATGTTCGTCCACGGGAAGGACCACGATCACGATGTAAGCTCTCCTTTAAACGAGATAATACGATGGCTACAGCTTTTTTCACGCAATTTCCCTCTCCAACAATCTGCAAAAAAAGGAGACGATAAAAATTAAAAATACTGTTAAACTA
Source organism: Kaempferia galanga (assembly GCA_037974795.1). Classification (NCBI taxonomy): domain Eukaryota; kingdom Viridiplantae; phylum Streptophyta; class Magnoliopsida; order Zingiberales; family Zingiberaceae; genus Kaempferia; species Kaempferia galanga. Next base: position 4,379,587 of record JBBPFP010000060.1, on the reverse strand, counting down.
TGAATTTCAACTTAAGAAGAAATAAGAATTGGTTTGCCGCAAATAGTAAAGCAGGACAAGACATCTTGGAGCATCCATATAATGGAGTCTAGCTACTGTTTTTTACAATGGAATATTGAAAAATAGTACAGAACAAAAATAAAAATGAATCAAAATGGCAATGCAACATCATAAAATAAGTAAAAAATCAGTCACTCAAACTAAATCACAATATAAATTATTTAGTTCAGTACTACATCCCACATGAAAGGGATATAGAAACATTTATTAGTTTTCAAAATCTCCAACAAGAACATCAACTAGAAATAGTGAGAATTGTCTTGTATATTTTGGTTACAAAGGCATTAAACAGGAAAACTCTTTAAAAGACAGTTCAGAACCTCATTTTATCTTCAACCATTTCATCCCAAGCATGTCACTGCATATACTCAACTCGTGAACTTAAACCATTATTGTTCAATGAAAGCTCATGAGAGTAGCGCAGTCAAGGTATCTGGCCATGTTTTTCAAGTACATTTAGGAGATAAGTTATATTATAGGGAGATATCACATTTAGGAACATTGCTGACTCAAGAATAGGTACCAAAACTCTGCATTTACAGATCAGCAAGATAAAACACATGAGTATCAACGTATGTAACGTTACCTGAACTACCTCCTCTGCAACTGTGACGCATCGAGGAGTGTACTGATCCCGTGGCAAAATTCGGATGTGGGTATTGGTTTCCATCCTCATCTGCTCAATTATCTTCCCTCCCCTCCCCAACAAACAACCCACGTGAGTTCTCGGTACAACCAGCCTCGTTGTAACCCTTCCTCGATCCCTATCCCCACCTCCCCACCCTGCGCCACCGCTGCCATACGCTTCCTCCTCATTGCCGTCTCCGAACTCAAACTCAGCGTCCACGATCCGCTCATGGATCATCCGCAGAGCGTCCTCCGCTGGTGAGTACTGGGGCGGGCGACCATCCAGCTCCTTCCTCCGATCGTCCAACGTCTCAATTATCCTCTCGTCATCGCCAGGGACCAGTTGGTGGACGTTGATCCACGCGCCGGTCTCCTGCCGGAAGGCCTTGATAATACTGCCGTACTTGCCGATGACGCCGCCGGCCTTGGCATCAGGGCACAGGATGCGAAAGAAGGTGGTGACAGTGGCCGCACTGTGGGGGCCGTCCTGGAGCTTGGGGGAGAGGGTGGAAGAGGAGGGGAGTGATGGCGGGAGCGGAGGCGGCGGCGGTAGAGGAGGAGGTGGGGGCGGACCGCGGCGATCACCGCTCCGCCGGTAGTGGTTTCCGCGCCGGTGGTGTCCTCCGCTGCCGCCGTCGTAGCGGGGCTTGGATCGAGGGGGAGGGCTCGGGGAGTGGGCGTCGAGGTCGTGGTGGTAGCCCCGCTTGGAGCGCGATCGCTCCATGGCTTCCACAAGTAGAATCTGTGGAAATTTGAGCTTCTCGATTCGATCGATATGGAAATCGTTGGTTAGGGTTTTCCTTTGGCTGGTCTTCCACTACCACTCGAGCTTCCAGAAATCGACGAGCAGCGCAGTCGCATAATAAAACTGGTTACGCTGATGGAGAACAGCCATTACAAATTTTATAACGGCGTTACAATAATTCACTAATTCTTATGCTAAATTATCAATAAACATCGTCTCTTACTTGCTCTCTCTCTACTAAGTAATGATTCTTAATGAAGGAGGAAATTATGATTGCTGGGCTGTCAACCGTTTTTTTACATAAAATTATTATAGGCAACAATTAAAACTGTATTTTTTATAAGAAACTATTATTAAAGAAATATTTTTTTTTAATTTAAAGAAGTCACAGGATGCCACATGGGATAA
>JBBPFP010000060.1:4275302-4294597 GCA_037974795.1 Kaempferia galanga | reverse complement strand
GGCCCCAGTAGCCGGCGGTGGTGGGTGGCGGAGGCAGAGCATGGAGGAGTAGCTCATCGTCGGCGTGGGGAGGCGGCATCGCTCGATCAAGGCTTCTTTTCGATCGATCGTTGCGAATTTTCTTATTTGTTTTGGAATTAAATCGCCTCCTTGTTCGTAATTTATATGTTTTTTTTACCTGAAAGATCGAGTCAGTAAATAAACAGAAATGCTATTTCAAAAATAAAAATCAGAAAATTATATTCTCAATCAATATAAAGAAGTAATCATATCATATATTTATAAAGTATTGATGAATAAAGTGAGAAAAATAAAATAGATACAATATCAATTATTTCAGATTCTATAAATTGAAAATTACACTACCATTAAATAGAATTAGTTTTGCACTTAAAAATATTTATTCCATTAAAATTACACTATCATTTTAATTTTGATTTATAAATTAAATAAATTTATATAGGAGATATCGATATACTGACTACAAAACTTTACTTACAGAGAAAGTTTCATTTATTTTAATTTATATATTCTATTCTTAATTTTTTTATTATAAATCCACCAAAATTAAAACAAAATTAAAATATTTTTAAATCTCAAACAATTTTAGTTTGAAAAAATTCAAATCCAAATATTTGGATTTGATATATAGTTGATAAGCAATTGATTTTATCCTAAATTAAGAATTATACATGATAATGGTGATGCTGATGAAAATAATAATAATAAATAAGTGTGACTTAAATAGCAGGGCACTTCGCTCACTTAATATGATCCATCATTCAATTTAATTAATGGAGGAGGGAGCCGTATAAAATAGGGAAATGAAACTGTCCCAATTAGATAGTGATAGATAGGATATTTTACTCTAATACAATGGCTCTTTTTATGGGGAGAACAGATATTCAATGTGACATTTTTGTCTATGTTAGAAATTGATTTTAAGATCGATTGAAACAAATACTTATATAGGTACCAATACCGGTAACATGTGGGAGTGATAATGCACTCGTATATATGATTTTAAGATCTATTGAACCCGAACTACCTCCTTAATTGAAAATTTTTCAGCAACGCATGTAGTAAAAAACACACAAACAATACATCTCCATTCATATTATCTTAATTAATCAGAACCAAAAGCGCAATTAAATAAACGACAGCCTTATTTCTGAACTACAAACAACTTCTTTTTTGTTTTTTAAAGAAAAATTATGCAGACCAATAAGAACGAAAGATTAACAGCTAGCATGCAGAACGTTGTCGAACAGGGAACTTGTAGCAGGAAGCTAAACACAGCATCGCACTGACTTCCAATTTTGAGCAGAAGTAAGCTTTGGAGAACCTGATACAGCAGATTAAGAGCTAGGTTTATGTCCCTTAACCGCTAACCAACATGAAACAGTCGGATGCTTGAGATTTGAGAAGTCATACCTCGAATGGATTTGGTCTTCACTTCTACCTCAGCAGCTGCTCCTTCCGTGCAGCTCTGCTGAAGCAGGTTGTCGAGATTGCCTCCGATTGCAAATCTGCAGTTACACCATACAACCTGGCCAACTCATTCATCCCCTCGCGCTTGATGAAAAAATCCCTGGAGACCTGGTTCAGGTTCACCTGCCCTCGGCGGTAGCGTGCCAGGAAAGACTGGGGCAGAGTTCTGCTCTCGTTGCTGGGAATCTCAAGGTACTCGAGATGCCTTAATTTCGTAATCGATCTCAGTGATCCATTACCTGCAAGCTCTGGGAGTATCAACACTCGTAAGCCTTTCAGATCATCCAGCACTTCGTTCAGAGAGCTGTGGAAATCCGACTTAGAATTGGGGATGCCAGAGGATAGACCACCATCGATTACAAGGCTGAATAAGTTTTCCTTCTCTCCTAAAGCTTCACAGACCTTCACCAAAATGTCCGCTTTGACGTACACATGGCGAGCTTTTTCTGGTATCTTTATTTCGTCTGTTTCTTCCTCGAGTCTGCAAAACTCACCATCGCAGATCATGTCCGCGAGCTCATGAAGCACAGGGTGGATCATAAACTTGTTCTTCTTTCTCTCTGTATTGACGAAAAACGATCTACTTGCAAGATCTTCAACTAGGCTTCTGAATTCTTCATCCGCAAGAGAAGGAGCGACCCCAAGGGCCACCCACAGCCGAAGCAGCTGGTCCTTGTCAAAGCGGTAATTTTTCGGAAACAAAGCACAAGAAAGGTAGCATTGCTTCAAGCGCGTAGGCAGTTGGTCGTAGCAGAATCCTAGTGCCGATAGGATGTCGCCTCTCGCACGTTGGACATCGCCGATCTGACTGTCAGCGATCGTCTCCCGGTGTTGTCCTGTTAAATCAGACGCCAATCTACGCCCAATCTCCACAGCAGCCAAGGGAGAGCCCTCAAACTTGGCCGCTATTGCCTGGCCTAACCGCTGCAACCTTGGATAATTGTGGGGATTTTGGTTGCCGAAGGCGCATTCTTGAAACAGTTGCCAGTACTCCTGGTGCCCGAGAGGATCAAGATTAATCGTCTCGTCCGATCCGATTAGCTTTGCTACCCTCTCTAGTTGGGTTGTGACTATGACTCTGCTCCCTTGTTTTCCATGACTAAGCGAGGCGTAAAGCTCCTCCCAGCAGGTGCTGAATCCCTCCCACACGTCGTCGAAGACGACCAAAACTCTCTGCCCCTTGATCCTCTTGGTAAATATGCTTCGGATCTCCTCCGGGCTGTTGATGTTGTGAAGGCCCGGAGGTAGTTTGATGTCGGCTGAGTCCATCATTTCAATGGTCATCTTCTTCACGTCAGAATTCTTGCACACAGAGACCCATGCCTTGATGCCGAAGCCGGCTCGGGCGTTGTAGGCTTCTCGAGCGAGCTCCGTCTTGCCGATGCCTCCTGGACCAACGACAGACAGAATAGACAACTTTTTAATACCTGAACTAGAAGATCTCTGAGAATTCCCCAACCAATTCAGCAACGCCCTTGTTTCGGCGTCTCGTCCTCGCAACTTTATGGAACGCTTCCTTTCACCGGTCGTACGCCGGAATTTGTACTCCTCCTCCTCCTCATGTTGAAGAGCCACGGCCACTGCTCTGAAATCGGTATCGGTTTGGTTGAGCATACCATGAGCCTCTTCCAACCAGTCGGTTCTTCTATCAGGTTTCCAGAAAGGTACTTTTCTATATCGTCCATCTTGCTTCCGGTAGTTCTCGATCGCTTCCTTTGCGCCACGGACGACATTTTTGACGCCCCACAACCCATGTTTGACGATCTGATTGCTCGAGATCTCCTCGTCAAGTTGGGCGATTATTCTCATCTTTTTCTCAATTTCTTCCTCTAGTTTCTTGGCTTGGTCATCTTTGGCAGGCCTATTCAGGGTTTTGTTGATCACCAGAGCAACGAGTGCCGGCACAATCCATCCAACGACTGTTAGAGCGATTATCTGAGGATCCATTGCCGCTACCTCGTTTCTCTTCTCACCGCTCCAGGGCAGGAGATGAGAGCAGGCAGGTTACAGAGAGAAGTGATCCATAAGGTGACAGTGCATCTTCATTTTATTAGGACCGAAGGGAGATTCCCAAGACTTAAAACACATTTTCAACAGCGCACACACACACACACAACAAAAAAAAGACTAGCTCATTGAATTTGTGACACGGAAAAATAAAAGCGTGATTGACCCGCTGCCCCCTGCTGTTACCATGTGCGAGGAGAGGTTCATTATTAGACCCCTAGTCTACTTATCTATCCAGTTTAACCGTGGTTTACTCCCTCTGAAAATTTATGGAGTCAGGCTCGAGGGCCACTGGGGTAGCAGATTCCACCTTTTACCAGCAGGAGAGGTTCATTATTAGATAGGAAAGTAAAAAAAAAGGGCGGAAAAGGAGAATGGAGGGTTATTTTCTTATATCTTGATTTATAATGTAAGGAAATAATTTATTTAAAGGGTAAGGGAAGGTAAAAGTTTATCCTTTTTTTCTCTCACCTTCTCTCACCTTCTTCCAATATAAGGATAAACGTTATCGTCTCCTATTTATCCTTCCCTCATATCCTCTGCAATATGTTAAATTTTGTATGAGAATTTAAATTATTTCTATAGATTTTGACATTAGATATACATGTGTTTAGTCCCACATTGATAAACAAAGAGAGTTAGAAGGCCTTATATATCAAGTCCTTCTAGCCTTACTTAGATGTATTAAAGAGACCTACACGCATGCGCGGGTTGAGCCCGAAACGAGTGGTTTCAGGGGAATCGATCCGGAAATCCATAAACCGGGCGCGACGCACGCGTTTATTCACGCGCAGGGGGGGTGCAAATCCCCGGTTCGAGAGCCAGGCTCTCGCAAGCAGCCCTGGTTTGGTTTTGCCGAAATTAACTCTGTCTCATTTTATTTTATTTTTTTATTATTTCGCGAACGGGTTCTTGCCCGCCCGTTGCAGCAGCGCCGCGGAACGCGTCGCTCCGAAGAGAGCGACGCCTCGCGTCGTTTCTTCTCTTTATATTGCTCTGTTCTTCCATTGAGCAATTGCACCGCAGATTTCTCTGCTTCTTCCTTCTTCGTCTTCTTCTTCTCGCTCAGAGGTCTCCCGGCAGAATTCTGAAGCCTTCTGCCTCGCGGCCTTTCTCGGCAGAATTCTGGAGATTTCTGCCTTCCGAGGTTTTCGCCGGATTTCTGGGGTTTTTCAGCTGTGTCCTGAGGCTTTGTGTCCATCGACGATCTGAGGTTGGGTCCGTGGCGGGTTCGTCTTGGAGTGCACCTACGAGCTCCGCGAGTGGTTGTCGGATCTTGGGAGGATTTTGCCGGCAAGCCCTTGCACCATGGGGCGGCAATAAATTCTCTAAGGATAGTCGGCACGCCGGCGCTTCAACCAGATAACTCTAAACTCTGATTCTTGCTTTTTATTACTCTGATTCATCTGTCTATTTGCGATTTACTGTTCTGTGCATTTTCTGTTACACTGTTTCTGTTACTGTACTAGAAACAACATAAACTACCAGTGAAGTTGAAATGTCACATTAAGTGTCACTATGCTTTTTTGATGTACTTGGTAGGCGGAATGTGAGATCGGACCGTCTATTTTAGGATTAATCAGATTGTAAAATTTAGATACCTAATATAAAAATAATAATAAATAAATAAATTATATTAGTACAGTTATATTGTAGAACAAATTTAACTCGATGGAAAATAATTTTATATCAAATGTACTATGTTATCAATTATTAATCAGGGTTGTTTGTCCTTGCCAGTGTAGTGCAATGATGAAAGAAATTATACCTGATTTATTAAAAAAATTATAAGCATATGTAGATTTATTCTACCATTTAATAAATGATAAAATCATTACTTTGTGAGTGAGGATTATTCTTAGATATTTATATTCATTGAACTTGTTCAAATGAGCATGGTTAGATATCATATTTCAAGATCCATTTTTGTCACCATACCGTACCATGCTTTTAGATTGGTTTTATTGATGATATTAATGTTTTGTCGATATATAATATGGTTCTCGATCGGGGTGTTCTTGAAGCAATTAATCTCGAATTGACATGTGTGACCATCTCAACTGATTGAATTCTTTCATCATGGGGTTAACTCCTGATGGGCGATTCATTTGCCTCTAGTATTTTCATCAATCCATTTGATGATTAATACGGAGGAGGTAAATTATAGAAACTATTAGCTCAAATAATAACTAGTATATAAGATCAAGAGGTTAACTCGCGATGTGATTAGAGATGACATTTAATCCTTAATATGATCATCATACTAATCCTAATATGTGAAATGACTACTTCCATAAGATTGAATAAGTAGAACCTATCGACTAGTCCAAGTAGGACTTGCTTAGCTCTTGTGACTACAAGTGTATTGATTAATCTATATATCAATTTCGGGGTACTTAGTAGACCGGTTTAGGAGGCGGGAATGAGAATGAAATCTATTTTATTCCCATTTTTGATGCTTAGTAGACGGGAATCAGAATTAAGATATGGGTTTGATACCCCTAATTTCATAACCCAATCCCCCTAGGTTATCGCTAAACCCATTCCCCCCTCAATCAAACCCATTACCATTCCCATTACTAAATATATACCAAGCGCCCCCTTAATTAAAGCCTAATAAAATTATTCTATTAATTTAATATATATATATTAAAATATTTAATTTTTAACTAATATATTTTATTAAAAGTAAATATTATAAAGAATAATGATTATTTATAATATTATGTATAAAAAATAGTAAAACAAATTCAACAGTCCTAGGCGGTCGAGGCGGTAGGCCATTACTTTCTGTCCCACCACCTCCTATCGCCATTGACAACATATTTAAATATTTTACTAAAAATATCAAAACACCCTCAATTCTCAAGACAATGGGGTTGAACTCAACTATTTATTAGCATTGTTGCACTTGAAACCACTTAGGAGCATTATTGCACCAACAATATATACTCCACAATCACTTCAAATGGTTAAAAACTACAAAAATAAATATGTAAATTAGAACCAACATCAACAACTCATTAACCTAGCTCCTTTCTATTCGAGATTCCATCGAGTGAGTTTGGATTTTTCTTAAGATTGAGAATTACTAACTTAAACCTACATTCACCTTTTTGAGACAATTAGGTTTATATAACAAGGTATAAAAATATAGCATGACCATTAAAACATTTATCAATTAATCATAATCATGATGATTCAAATCAAGTGTAACATGCTATCTGATAGTGAAAACATGGTTTAAAATATTGACCCATATCAAGTTTTTGTCGATGATCGGAACGATACGGTTTCGGTACTGTATTATGCCATGCCGATATGGTTTCTTTTTTTTTTTTTAATATAAAATATATTCACTAAAAATAAAAAAATATTTTTTTTTTAAAAAAGAAAAAAATACTATATCACAACACCTTATATGGTAAATAAATAAATAAAAATTTTATTATATATTTAAAAAGTTAATGGGATAGTTTTATTAGAGTTTAATTGAGCCTATTTAGATTATTCCTATTATAACTAGGAGTCGATTGAAAATATTAACATACCTGTGCAATCGTGCTGTGTGCGTGTCTCGCACCACCCTTTGTCCTGTGCCGTCAATGACTGCGGGGCTTGTGCGACGCCTCCATAGTGGTTGTGGGGGTTCTCGCAATGCCTTTGTGGTAGTCGCTGGGCTTGTGCCAATTAAACCGTGAAAATAAATCTATACACGTTGTGACAACATAATAAATAATATTAAATTAATAATTTTCAAAGGAGTTAAAAATATTGAAAGTTTCTCAAAATTAGAATTATGGACTCTTTACTGTAATTTTTCAAAGGAGTTAAAAATATTGAAAGTTTCTCAAAATTAGAATTGTGGACTCTTTGCTGTAATTCCACTTGACTTGTTCCAGTCAACTGACTAATTTTGGAAATGCACATCAAAGTGCAGAAAAAAATTATTTGTTCCAATGAAAATTAGTCAAGAAAAATCAACTTTTTTCAGAGTAAATGCTATAATTTTCAAAATTCAAAAAAGTTAAAATGTTTGACATGCTGCTTAAAGTATCGTATTTGGTTATTTAATATCTTCCCTATACTAAATGATTTAACAATAGATGAATTTTCAGTTAGAATATGTTTAAACAATAATAGACAATTTTACATGTAGACATTTCAAAAGGCAAGACAATCAATCATGTATCAACATAGCTTATCTAAATCTATTTCATGCAATTATAATTATCTTAAAAATATTACTTAACATGAAAATAGACCCTATTAATATACTAACTGGATTAGTTTAATACTAAATATCAAGAATTCCTTCGCGATAGTGATATGGTTAAGAAAATGTATTTGAAGAAATCCTTTTTGTTTGTTGTTGAAAATGGGTGGGGAAGGAGGTGGCGGCGGCGGCCTCATATATAAAATTGAAGAAATTTTTGGTATAGGTTGAAGCAATCCTTTTAGGGCATGGTTTCATGAATCAGTTCTAAGATGATCAGAAGTTTATTTGATCGCTTAGTGCTCATATTGCCTCATGTGTATATATATGAATATATGATTAGTGATGTTTTTGTATGAATCACAATGTCGTAAATATATTTTTATCTAGGTGTTTTAACTTAACTTTCTCAGGAGGGTGATTGCCCATTTAAAGGAATATATTTAGATGCCAATTAAAAGATATTCTAATTGTGAAGGAGGCTTATATGCTAGGAATATATTTAGTTGACCCTCATATAAATTCTAATATCAGATTAATTCTTTGGTAAGGGAGTACTTATCTAATCTAAATATAAAAGATTTGTTGAAAAATGTGAAATAATTTATAGTCACCAAACTTGATATAAGGTAAAAAATCTCGTGCCGAACTGGGTTTCAATGCCCTGCCAGCTTGAGATTTACTGCTTGTGTTGAGTGTTGGTTTTTGAACATGTGTTGAACACTACAAGAGGTGGACATGGAGGAAGGAGTGGAGAAGGGGGACTGTTGGGGAAGCATAGGATATCATATTCCTAATACCAAACATGAAATGAGTGCATGTTTGTTCTTTGTTCCTGCTCGAGGAATACTCAAGCTGACCTTGTGTTGCTCACAGAAGACTTGCATGCCTTAGTGAGAAAGCCTTTGCTGTGCTGCCTTCATTGCTGAAGGTTTTACTTGTGTTGTTTGATGTTTTTGTATGTTGTGTTGCTTGACGAAAATATGCTGCCTATAGAAGAATCAACCCGACCCTAGGTAACCAACCTCTTCTTTCGAGGGAGACTCACACTCATGGAAGACTGTTGCCAAGCTTGTAGAAGGTTTACGAAGGGTTTTGTTGGTTTTGGGCTATTTCTCTAGCCGATTGCAAGGTCGATTGCTAAAGTAGAATAGAAGCTTATGGCTCTAGATAACAACTCCATATCATTTTTACCTTATTTAATTAGTTGATGGAATTGTGCAATATTCCTATTGACCTGATGAAACTATATTGTGATAGTGATAATAAACTTTTGTTCAATACTCATCAACAAGTGCAAAATATTTCATGCCACCTAGGAACTGATACACAAAACAACTTTGAGGCAAACAAAATTTGCCAGCAACTTTTTTGACGGAAGTGATCTGTTGCACCAGTGAGGGATTTGAGGCTTCCGCGATGCTGTCAAAGGCTTCCCATGAATTTCCAGAACTCGTTCGAAGATAGTGACATGGTGCGAGGTGCATTGAGGCTTTCAGTACTCTTCTCAAAAGATGGTGACACGAGGTTTCAGTGAGAGGTTGGTGATGCTTCTTTGAGTCTTTTGTGAGTGACAGTGGGAGGGATTTGAGGATAGTGACTTTCCTGAAGTGATTCTGTGAGGCATCTAAGGATTATGACTCTTCCCTGGTTCTTCAACTCTTTGAAGACAATGACTATTCTCGGTTTCTACAACTCATCTACTACTATTCCACCCTCCTCGCGGTGCCCTTTGTCATGGCACTGACATTGTGTCATCCAGACCGGGGATTGCACCTCAGAAAGAGATTTCAAACCTAGGATAGTGGTAAAGGGAGTAACTTAGATCGGCCCTAATAATTTCTTCCCCCTCACAAAAATTCCACTTGAATCTTAAAACTGATGGAATGCAGTTTTGTCTGCAGAAATGATGGACCTGACCCATGTAGTAATAGGCAGCGTATCCATTTTGAAGTTAGACATTTGATGCTAACTTATGAATTATAACTGTAGGTTTATGAAATTTCAGTATATTTTGAAGGAAGAATGATCTTGAAATTGTCTCAAGTTTATGCGAAAAATCTTTTTTCTTCCAAAAATGTGGTTCAGAGCTTTGAAAGGCTATGCTGGAGTGGATGCTCGAAAGAGGTTTTTTCTGGATAGACCAGGCCCTACCTTAGTCCATCAGAAACCAGGGCCTCTTCAGACAATTTTTGATCTTCCACTGTATGAGGTAAACTTCCATATAATCAAATTTATATCAATCACTTGTTATTAGTTCATTTTATGCTTTAGAGGCTAGTAGAAGTCATGTCATCATATAATGTTTGTTTGACTCAGGTTGTTGACCACAGCTATTCCTGTGCTCTTGAAAGATCCTTTTTATACCATGGACGCATGTATGTGTCTGCTTGGCACATTTGCTTCCACTCCAATGTATTTTCTAAAGAATTGAAGGTTAGTTCGAACCTTTTATATTGGTTCCCTTTTTTTTTAGCAGTGTATCAGTAATTGATTCTCTTCCTTTCCAAGAGGTTTATTACCTGGTCATTGTAGAAAATGCTCAGCTGATCTTAGGACCAGCTTTCTTATTGTTGATTTCTTCATGTTGATTACTTCTACTTGTGCTATTTTTGCATTGTTGTCACTATGGAAAATGCTCAATGGATCTTATATGTGAGCCACATTTACCTGATCATTGTGGAAGATGCTCAACTGATTTGATAAGTGGCAATTTTTCTTAATGTTAATTTCTTTATAGTTGATTATTTTTACTTATGCTATTTCTTCATAATTCATCAATTATAATTTTTGTTGAGATAAGTAAATTGTATCAATGCATCAAGAGAAATGTACAACTATTTAGGATTTTAATGAGCATCCGCTTAAGATTTGACACTGTGCCTTCAAAATTACATTTACTTTTAGTCTGCCATATGAAATAACCATATATGACGTAGCCAACACCCCCGCCATAGTGACCATACCATTACCTCTAAATTCTTACTTGAATACTCATAGCATCCTCCTCGCCGTGCCCATCTCCTATTGCATACATAGCTAGGCATGCACCTTGGCCCGCAACTCCCTTGTGATTGTGTATTTGAAGAAAACATGCTTGTATGTCTCATTTACCATCTGACATAGTGGGCATAATGTCTTACACTTTTTTTTGGATAATTAAAATTTTATAGTACGAGTCAAGAGTACAAAAATCGATCTTTAGGGCCTACTCATGATTGATGAAGCATCATATCAGAGTAAACACGCAATGATCGATATACATGAATTTGTACACACTTGAAAATCCTCTCAATGAACTGCCTTTACCAAAGAAACTTCTATTTCGATCCCTCCATACAAAATGAACCATATATGACAAGACAAGATGGCGAGCCTTTGTCAACATCCTCCCACAGTAATGCTTTTTGAAGACCCTCAACATTTGTCTGTAGGTGGACATCTCTGGTCGCATATGGAGTCATTCTCTGAGGGTATGTCTCACTACATATGGGGAAGGCGGTCTTTGGTCTGCAATCACCCATGAGTGAACAGGTAGAGAACAAAGCTATGGTTGGGCATGATGCTCGCTTGCCTGTTGAAACCCATGCACCCTACGGTTTGAAGAAATCATATGCCCATGAAGTGTCGCGCTAGCCCTCCACCTACTAGGAGAAAGTAAGGAAGCAACCTGCTCCACTGTGCCTCATCTGGCTAGAATATTAAGAGCTAGAGTTCAAAATATAACCTACGGTTGTTGAAAGCATTCATAAAAAATCAAAATGCAGCCACTAGGCTAGTAGGGGATTTGGATCACATCATTTTAGGCAGATCAGAGGTTCAGGTTGCTTCTCCATCACCCTCACCCATGAAATGGACCATAGAAGCAGGATTTTTTGGGCCATCTATCATTTTCTTATTAGATGCCTTTTTTTTTTTTTTTTTTTGGGGGGGGGGGGGTAATTAATGAATCTATCAGTAATTTAGTTAAAATATTTGAATCTCTCATTGCTTTTCATACTTTACACACTCTGCTACAAGATAATTTAAAAAAAACCAAAAATCAAATCCTTAAAACCCTAAAATTCAATCCCAAATTGCTCAGTTGTCTCGGAGCAGCAACACTCCTAGGTTTCCCCTCTTCTTCCTTTGAACTGATTGAAACAATCTACCAAGAAAAAAGGTTCAATTTTTCTTGAACTTCAAGTTCTAGGCATTGGTTGGTAGGATTCTAAAAAGGTTCTAATGGATAGTATAATAGTTGTTAGCAAAATGGTGTTACAATGTGTCAAGAAGCTATTGCTTAAATTATTAGGGTTCTTGTTGGTGAAAGTTAGATTTGATTGAACTAGGAATCTGAGGTCCAACATTAGCAAGGAGTCTGTGAGATTGGGGGAAGCATTGTTATCATCAACATTATTATCTATTGAATGGAGTATGATGATCTAGCATAGGCTTACTGTGCATCTTTAGATCAGTGGATGTACGTGGAAATGTTCTCTTGGGGGAGGCAGTGTGGATGGTAAGAGTGCATCGCTAGACAAGGGCAAGGGAGGGTGAGACTTGGCAACGTCTAGATAAATCAATTCTAGATCAATATCATGAACTCATTCAGCTTGGCATGTTAGATTTTCGGGGTGATGAAGTCAATGGTGCGTGACATGGCAGATAGTAGAGACAAATTTTGTTGCTCCTTCATGGAGTGGCAGGGTGGGAAATTTGGTTAAGGTATTTAGGATTTCTTTTTTATTTTAAAAATTTTAAATTATTTAAACTTGTTGAGTAGTAGGTGATATATGTGACTAGGGTAAGTTGGCATTATGCCAAATCCACACCATGTCAATCACTTAACATAGGATGTACTAAAGTTTAAAGGATATAGTAGATTTGTTTCTAATTTAAAATATTGTGATAGATTTTATACTTTTAAACAAAGTGATATATTTGAAAATCCATACTAAGTTCATGATAAATCTTACTGCTTAACCCTTTATTTTTAAAATTTATAACTTTCATTTCATTTCATTATATTTTTATTGCATTACCTATCTAATAAGCCTTTATTTTTTGAAATCTTCAACTTTATTTCATTTCATTTTATTTATTTTGATTCCATGATGTATCTAATAATTTAAAGTGAATATTATGACTTTCAACTTAATACTTCTTATCCAAATTTTCATTTAGATGCAACCTAGCACGTATTCCACTCCACTCCAATTTTGTTTGATTATACCTTAACCACGTAAACTGAATATATTCCAGGAAATGTTTGGATATTTTCAAATTCAAGGAGCTAGGAAATGATTGAACCTCCATCTCAATGTAACAGAACAGTTGCATCCTTCTTTCATGTGTTATATTTAAATTTTCAAATTCAATTTCGTTTAGTTAGGCCTTAACAGTGTCAAACTAAATGTATTCTAGGAAATAATTGGATATTTTCAAATTCAATATAGAGTTAGAATGTGGTTTAACTTCCATCTCAATCTAACAGAACAGTTGCATTAGATGTGATACTTTTATAGTTTATGTATTTTTCTCTCTTTCCGGGCAATTATTTTTTGTTGGAATCTGACTGCTATTTGTTTTCTTGAGTTTATGTATTTATTTCCTGGAACATTGTTCAGTACCTTTTTTGATGCCATTGTTTTACTGAATATCTTGTACAACTTGCCAATTATCATGAGCATTGATGCATAAATGTGCTAATTACTAAACATTAGATTGTTTTCTGCACAGGTGGTTGTTTCCTTTGGAGATATTGATGAGGTATGATGCTTATTTGTTATTATGAGATGTTGTCTTGTGATTATGCATTCAATTGCCTCTGGTATTAGAAATGCAGATAAGGCGAAGCCAACATGCAGTAATAAATCCGGCAATTACAATAAGTCTTCGCATGGGTGCTGGTGGACATGGTGTACCTCCTCTGGGAAGCCCAGATGGTTAGTGACTCTTAGCCTTTTTTTTCAATTGTTTTTCTGAAGCTTCATGTCAGAGACTACTGGTTTGCTTAGAATTGCAGCAGTAGGATGAACGCATTTTTCAGAATTGTCACCTTTGAACTATTTGTTTTGATTTGTTTTTTTACATGCTACTACACCTGATTTATATGGGATATTGTAGTAGAAAATAGGTAAGGTTCACATGGTTATGCCTCATCTTTACTTCTGTCTTCATTGAAGGTCATCTTGTAACTCACTGGCTATTTAGGGAAAATAGTTATTTCATGTTACAACTTGTATAATTGGTAGACTGTAGAGTACTTGTCAATGGATGTTAATTATATTTTTTTAGTGTTTGCTTGAGATTATGCAGCCATTATTGCTTATTTGTATGCAATATAGCTATGAAGTTGTAGCAAGTTGAAATTTTGCATCTTCCTCATCTTGAAGTTGTCTTGAAATCTCTGTGCAGGCAGAGTCAAATACAAGTTTGCATCATTTTGGAACAGAAATCATACTTTAAGAGCTTTGCAACGTGCAACCCAGAATTTTTATGCAACGATAGAAGCTGAGAAGAAGGTAGTATGTTTACTATTTTTAGCATACTTATGTTGCTAGTTTTCTTTGATTTATTCTAGTGAGAGAGAACTTAACACCAAAAAATATCCAAACATTAAACCGTATAAATATCCTAAAAATAAAATAAAATAAAAGAACATAAACTTGTAAAGAACATTTAGAAAAAAACTCAGGCCACAGCCACACAAGGCCATGGCCAGCCGCTGTTAGGTGTCTGCGACCTTGCGATCACGCGGAGGCCTTCACGAGTCTGCCGTGTGTGGAGGCCCCGCTTTGCAGTTGCGAGGTTTTAACAACCTCGGGAAGGTCCCTGTGTGGCCGCATCGAGGTCACAATGGGCTTGCACCCACCTCCACGAAGCTGCTACGAGGTTGCAACAAGGATGTGGTGACCTCACGAAGGCCTTTGCGAGGCAATTTCCGCCTCGTTGCTCGGTTAGTGCGGTTATCAAAATGATTTCAGGGTCGATCAATGGGCGGAATGGTAAATTGTCTCTACTGACTGTCATGGCTGCGTATCACAATTGTTGGTTAAACCGTCTTGGGTCAGCCAAATTCTATTATTTGCTCTCTCTAATTCAACGCATGGGCATGTTATAATCTACTATAACCATAATCATAAAGGATTGGTGGACATCGTAGCACGTGATTAGGCATGGAAGCACGCAAAGAAGAATATCAAGGCCAAGTTCTCCCATGTCAATGATGAGGAATGTCATAAAGCTAGCTTCCTTTCATGAGTATGCCAATTTATATAGATCACCTTTGCCGAAGAACTAATTAGTTATTCAGCAAAAGTTGGGCCATTTGAAACAATGATTGTAGAAAGAGAGACCTAAGAGCTCATGAATTGGGAACTAAAGTTTATACACAAGGTGATGGGAAACCATTCCTAGGTGAGAAGTTAAAAGAGGGAATACTAAATGATCTCAACGCGAAATATAAACGGATGAAGAGAGAGGAGACAAACTGCAGATACAATGAGCGGTTCTAAGGGCCAGTTTGAGGTGGATGAAGGACAATGCATATTGAAGGGAAGAATTATGGCCGCAGACCAAACTCTTAATGGTGTGAACTTCATTTTTGTAGTGATCTAAGGGGAGTCAACCTTGAGCAATTTCCAAGTGCCTAACATGGACACTTATGATGGGAGTTTAGATGCTTCATAACATATCAACACTTTGTTGGAAACTAGGGAATATGAATATGTAGATGATTAAATGTGTAGATTAATATTCTTACAATTAATCTTGATTTATTCTTGCTATTGATGTAGCAATGTCACATAATATTATTAGTGGCATAAATTAAACATAAAAAGTGTATATTCAATCGCTAACATAAGGCGTTTATGTTGTTCAAGAGCCTCAAGATCTTACTCCACGGTCTATGATCCTTTTGGCTTATTTTTGAAAGCCTGCTATATTTTCTCCTTCACGACAACATTGAAAGTGAAGAAACCTCTTATATGTTGTTCAAGGTTAGCAAAAGAGGCTTACAAGGGAGTAATTATAGTTAACAAAAAAAGCATAAATAAAATTACAGAATGTCTACGCGAATATTGTTATGTTAATTAATGGCTTTTGGAACTCTTATAATAGTCTTCTTCTTGAATTGCTTCGATAACATAATCTTGCTTTGTTGGCATGCATTAGTTGACTGGTTTAAGTTATGTCTATAATAGCTAAGAGTTGACTAAATTATTAACATAAAGTATTAATTAAATATGTGTCCTTGTTTTGCACCTCCAGCAACTGCGGGGCGTGGAACGGGGCTCGCACGACGTTTGTTGTGGCTGCAGGGCTCGCGCAACGCATCTAAGAGCTCGCGTGACTCCTCCGTGACGGTTGTGAGGCTTGCGCGACTCCGTGACGGCTGTAAGGCTTGCGCGACTCCTCCGTGGTAGTCGCTAGGCTCTTGTGACGTCTCCGAGGAGGTCGCGGAGCTCATGTGACGCCTCATGGCGGTCGCAGGGCCTCGGGGCGTGTCGGCACTGCAGGTGTGCTGGTGCCGATCGACTGACAGAATTAAATGTTTTGTCCGTTCTGAGCACTACGACCTACGACATGAAATTTTAATCCATGCAAATACTATTAGACACTAATCGATTGATGAGTTGGTTGGACAATCAATGGCATGTCAACTACCGACCAACCAATTTAAAGGTCGAGTTCACCTATGTTGAGAATTACCCTCTTCTTAGTATATGTTCTCTTAACTCTCATATCGCCGTACAACTATCTCTGCTACAAGGCCATCTCTTGTCAAGTTTCTCATTCCTTAGATGCACTTGAGCCCTCGTCTCACTCCTCGTCGTTCTTCATGCTCCAATTATATAATTCACCTCCCAAGTGCAATTGCACTTTGATGCTCTTATTTTGTATTTCCTTAGATGTCCCCTACCACCTTCTTTCTCTGATCTTCACATACCTTGAGCTACTGGGTACCTATACCGATGGCCACATCAAGTCGTCTCCTTGTGTATGTACTAACAAGTCTCTGCGCTCAAAGACATATATTGTCACAAAGTAAGGCCTAAGTTAACCTTTTGCTAAACATTGAAACCTAGGATCATATCGGATCACTTGGGACACGATTATACTAACAATTTCTCCTTTTTACTATTGTATAATCTATTTAATTTAGGGGAACCAATATATGCAATTGAATAATTCTGTTAAATTCCGCCTTTAAGAATTTTGCTGAGGAATATGAGAGGAAGAGCAGATGTTGTATTTCTCAAAAATACTTTATCTAAATCTATACATGAGGATCTTATTTATACACTTCTTCTCTACTTATTTATAGAATGAAATGCAATCAAATCAAATCTTCCTAATCAAATAAAATCTACCTAAATAAATAAAATTTGATATACCTAAATAAATTATTCATATTTACAATATATTCTACACTGCCCCTCAAATTGGGTTGTACATATTGCTAACTTGTTACATATTTCTTCGAAGTTAGATCCTTGGGAGAGCTTTTGTAAGTATGTCTGTGATTTGATGTTGTGAAGGAATATATGAGAGTTCAACAGTTCATTTCGCCACATTTTCTGAAATGAATTGTTAATTCTATGTGTTTCGTGTTGTCATGGTGAACCAAGATTCTTTGCATGCTGAAGGTTGCTAAATTGTCACATTGTTGTTTGACAACTTTATTTGAGATTATTCCGAGTTCTTTTAAGATTCTACAAATCCATATTCCTTCACAAATTCCGAGTTCAAGAGCTCTAAATTCTGCTCAGCACTGCTTCTTGCTACCACACACTGCTTTTTACTTCTCTATGTTACCAAATTACCCCAGCCATATGTACAATAGCTCGAGGTTGATCGTCTATTTATAAGATCCCCAGCCCAGTCTGCATCAGAGTACACATGTATACTTCGATCTTTGTTCTTTTGAAATTGTAACCCTGCCTGGGGTACACTTGAGGTATCTCCAGATTCTATAGACAATGTTCATGTTTTCTTCCGGAGAACTATTCATAAATTGACTTACCATATTGACGGGAAACTCGATATTAGGTCGTGTGGGAGATAGATAGATGAGGTGTCCTACAAATTGTTGATATCTCCCCTTGCCAGGGCCCTTTCCAAAGCCAATTGTGTTGGAAGCATCCATCGGAGTATCCACAGGCTTGCACCCAAGCATGCCTGCTTCCTTTAGTAGGTCCAACGTGTATTTTCGTTGTGATAGGAATATTCTGTGTTTAGATTGTGTGTTTAGATTGAGCCAGTTCTATGCCAAGGAAGAATTTTGGGTTCCCGAGATCTATTATATCAAATTCTTGAGTGAGGAGCTCCTTTAGGTTTGCGATTTCTTTTTCATTTTCATCGGTGATGATAATTTTGACATAGATAATAAGAATGGTGATTTGTCTTTCAGGAGATATTTTCACAAATAAGATGTGATTTGCTTGATACTGAATGCATCCATGCTTTGTCACAGAAGTAGCAAGCTTGTCAAACCTTGCCTTGGAGATTGTTTAAAACCATATAATGACTTGTGAAGCTTGCATACCTTGTTGTTATGAGTGCCAAGGTCGGGGGAATTTCCATGTAAACTTCTTCTAAGTTATCCTTTAGAAAGACATTTTTGACGTCTAGTTGGTGTAAATGCAGTCCTTGTTTGCAGCCAAAGAGAATTAGATTCTGATAGTGTTGAGCTTGATCATTGGAGCAAAGGTTTCATGGTAATGATTGTGAGAATCCCTTGGCTACAAGACGTACTTTTAGTCTTTCAACTGTTCCATCAGCTGTGTTCGACTTTAAAAACCTATTTGCACCCAATTATTTTCTTTCCTTTTGGTAGTTCACAAATAGACCATGTACCATTCTTTTGTAAGGGACTTTTACTTCCTCATCAACAACTTTTCTCCATTCAGGGTATTTGAGAGCTTCATCACTAATGGTTGGAACCTGAATATTATCAAAGGCGGCGACACATGTTTGATAATTTGGGGACAACACTTCATAAGAAATAAAGTTGGAGATTGGATGTATTGTGCAATTTCTAATTCCCTTAACGCAATTGGAATGTTAAGGTTATTATCCATAGGTGAAGTAGATTCATGATTAAGTATCGTACCTAAGTGAATGTCTATGGGAGTTGGATCCGGTTTTGACTCTTGAACTCGTGCTGAATGTGTCTTTCGTCTTGTGTATACACGAAATTCCTCCACTACCGGAGGAGGTGATGCAAGTGAGGGGTTGGGATGTGATACCATAATGTCGAGATCTAGTGATGAGTGGATGATATTCACTCAGATTCTCCCCCTAAATATCAGAACGGGAGTAGTATGGTTATTGTTCAAAGAAAGTGACATCCATGGTGTTGTAGGTTTTCTTGGCGACGACAGGCAAGTAATATTTGTAGCCTTTTTGAAATGGTGAGTAGTCGAGGAAAATGCATTTGGTGGATCTTGAATCAAGTTTACTACGATTGTGTTGGTGGATGTGAACAAATGATGTACAACCAAATACTTTTGCTGGAATATTTTGAGAGATTACCGTGGTGTGGGGGTACGATTTGATGAGAAGTGGAACCGGACCATAGAAATTTAGAACT
>JBBPFP010000060.1:4242089-4255258 GCA_037974795.1 Kaempferia galanga | reverse complement strand
TTATATTAACTCCGCATAGAATGTAAAAAGAATCTTATACTAATAAATTTTTCTAACAACTTTTATTATTAGATCAATTAATTATATAAATTTATATATGGGAGAATATATTACAAGTTGTTTAATAATATTAAGCCTAAATTAAAAATCATCATCTAATAATATATCTAATAGGATATGAACATTTTATGTATAGAAGTTAAAGTATGATTTCTATTTTAATAAAAGGTTAAAATATAAATAACAGTCCAGTATCACTTTTTCATATTCTAAATTCCATTAACAATATTAATTTACTTAAATGTCATGAAAAGTAACAAACTAATTATATTAATGATTAATTAAAAAAAAAGATAAATTTAAGGGTTTATGTTTTTTTTAAATGTTCAATGTTTTGATAATATTAAAATGTTTTTAATATTTTTTATTTTGTTATAAAAATAGAGAGATTATATTTTAGCAATAAAATAAAAAGAGCGCTGATATGCAGCGCGAAAAAAAAAAGCGAAAATCATCGCGAATCTCACATACATGGTGGGCCCCACCAAATCACTTTTGGTGGGGCCCACCACGGTATGTGAGATTCGCGGAGCTTTTCGCGTTATTTTTTTCGCGACGTAAATCATTTTCCTTTTTTTTATAAGTATCAAATTGATTTTTTTTTTAAATTTTTAAAATTATATAAACTTAAAATTCACCACCTCCCTGTTGATCCTATGGACATGAAGAGAGATAAATATAAATATACAGGCGTTAGGCGCATGGTGAGATAAATCTCTATGACCCCACCGTCTGCGCTACGCCCTGGGGCGCATTATATCGGTTTTAATGATTATATAGAAAATATATTAACATTTGTTATGATTTTTATCCAAAAAAATTACAAATGAAATAAATATAAAATCAAAATTTCATGAAAAATATATAATTAAAAGAAACAAATAATTTGATGAGAATGAAATTAATGAGGTAAAATTCTTTACTTACGAATCTTTTACAATTAATTATTTCAATTATAGTTATTTCTTTATTTTTTTAAATAAATTAAAATATAGAAAATAATTTTAATTTTTTTACGAGGTAGAAAAGTTAAAATTGTTTTATGAATGATTTTCTTAAAAAATATTTGAAAGTTAATTTAATTTAACGTGCCCATTACCCAGAAGTCAAAATTACAAGACCAACATATTTTATTATTTTATAAAATTTAATTTTCTTTTCTCCAAATCGAAAATAATAACATTTCTGAGTGGAAAAAAATAGAAACCGAAAGCACGAATTTTGAAAATTATAGAAAATAATAATTCGTCCGTTACCGTGGGGCCCGCTAGCATTAATTAGTCCTACCAGATGGAAAAAGGCAGGGCGGCCCGTCGCGACGTCTTCCTTTAGAAATAGGCCATTCTCCGTCGACCAATCCACTGGAACGCGGACACCGCATCGAAACGAGACAGGTCTACTGACTTTCTATTTTCCTTACAATAAATAAATAAAAAGATTATTATTATTATGATTATTTTAATTATTGTTATCATAAAGAATTAGAATTAAATAGGTAAAGTCTCTAGGGCCATAGGCCACGTCCATTTGCGAAGCGTCTTGAACGCCAGGAAATTAAACGGGTGGATGGGGACGGTGCCACCTGTAATCCCCCGCGTACAGGTCGCCCCTGCTCCTCATCATCTCTCGGTCTCCTCCGATCCCGGCCAGAGTCCCGACCAAACAAGAAATCGAGCAGAGTTGATTGATTGTCGAAATCATCTCCTTGAGGTTGGGATTTGTATGGATGAGAAGAAGGAGAAGGAGGAGGAGGACCCAGACGCCACGGCAGCGGACCTGGGGTCCAATCCGTCCCTGCGGAAGCCCATCTGTTACAGCCAGCCCCTTGGCCGCGATGCCGCCGTCCTCAGCAGCTCCGCCCGCCGGAGCGTTCTCCGCAAGCACAGCCTCGACGATGACGCCCGCACCTTTACTCCCTCCGAATACCGCGCCTCTTTCACCCACACCTTCTCTCTAGACGGCCGCGGCGGAGGGTCCTCCATCTCTGACTCCGATGGAGCGCCCACCCTTGAGCGCGTCATGGCGGAGCACGGCGGAGCCCCCGGGAAGATCCCCGAATTCACAGGCGGCGGAGGTGGCGCCGGCATCTTTCGAGTGCCCCTGCGCACCGCGATGCACCCCGACCGCCCGCCCGCCCTCGAGCTGCGGCCTCATCCGCTCCGCGACACCCAGGCCGGCTCCTTCCTCCGCACCATCGTTTGCATCCGATCCCAGCTCTGGGCGGGCCAGGAGTCCGGGATGCGCGTGTGGAGCCTCAAAGACGTCTTCCGAGAATGGGAGGCCCCCGGGCTCGCTAAAAAGGGCGACGAATACAGCGCTCCATTCAGGGAGTCGTGCCGCACGTCGCCGACCCTGTGCGTGGAGGTTGATGCCGCCAATGGGTTGATATGGAGCGGACACAAGGACGGAAAGATCCGTTCATGGAAGATGGACCAGCCAACCACCACGAATTCTGCTGGAGATGCTGGTAGAATTTCTCCGATTAGAGAAGGCCTCTCGTGGCAAGCCCATAACCGCTCTCCCGTGCTGTCGATGGTCATCACTTCTTATGGTAAGTTGCACTACTGAACTAAGCTGTGGTTTTGTTATATCCAAAATAAATGTTAGAGTAGAGGAAAGCGTCTAGGTTCCATCCACCTCTAGGTTTTCATTTTCCCGATATTTTATCTGTTGTTTCTTTATTCCTGGAAAAGCTTTCAAGAGTCATGCCAGTTCTGTTTTTTAGAAGGCGGACTTAATATGCCTGCATAATTATAAACAAGATCGATCTCAAAATCTTTTTATATAATAGGGAAATATAATGAATACGCTTTGATTAAGTCTACAACTTCTATATTTATTTATCCAATGTGATTAACGGTTGAGATGGATGGATTTTGAGAATAAACTATTGATTGAAGACACTGAGTGCGCTTATCTTATTATAGAGGCCCAGTTGTTACTGAGTTGAATCTTATATTTTAAGATTCTCAATTAATTTGGGTGGCTCCATTTATAAATGAGTAGACCACTGGAGGAAAAGAAAATCTTTCTGCATTCTCTTTTGAACCTCTTTTACTACTTATACTGGATATCTGTAACAATATGGTGTTCCACCTGTTGCTGCAATTCCTTGTCGTATCTTTGAGGCATAGATTCGTGTTACCTTGTGCGAAAAGTTGATATCTTGCCTTAGGACAGTCACTGGATCACTTCTTATTTTGCATTTATTTTATTTTATTATGTCCAATTTTTGTATGATATCTAATTATTGATCTTAGATTAGAGTTATTTCTTTTATTTTTATGCTACATAACAAAAGATATGCTCTTCTTTCATTTTACATGAATCTCCACCTTTGTGAATTGTGAACCATGTAAAAAGCTTGGTTCGTGGTCTTGGAGCAAAGGTTAATACTGTAAAAAGATGAGTTTTAAGCGCATTCCAAAAAATTTTATTGAAAAATTTCACTATGCTATGAAGTCTCTTCTAATGTTTAATCTGGGGATTATGAAAGGTTCAATTGTGTACAAAATTCAATTGAATAACATTTACAAAAATGACTTTTTTCAGCTTACTCATGAGATTTGAATGCTTTTAAGAGTGATAATTAAAATAAAAACAACCTGATGATTCAGATAGGTACAGGCCTCTAGTTACGGTTCTCCATGAGTTAGTATCTAGTTTTCAGACTCAACTATTTGGGTGTTTATTGTAAAACAGAAAAATTATAATCCAAATACTTCATATCTTTTGTTTGCTCAATACTTGTTGGTTGTAACCATTGTCTGGCATAACTCAGCCTATCTTTCTTCTCTATGGAAAATCAGCACAATTTGCTGGATTATTCTCAATTGCCCTAAGAATTATGGTTCCCAAAGATCATCTAAACAATTATAATTTAGGAATAGAATCTATGAGCACCTCCTGAAAAGAAAGGGTCTTTTGTTTTTTCGAGGACCAACTATTTTTTTAACATGACACCACACAAAAACATACCCCTCTCCAAAATAAACCTAGCCACAACATCGGCCTCATATATAATAGTCTATTTAATCTGCAACATCATCGCTGGATCTGCATATATCCATAACTAAGTACCTGATTGAGTATTGATGCTTTACATAACCCCCCAAACATTCAACAGAATCAGATAAATGGGGAATCAAACTCTCCTTAATAGCCATCAATTATTCAATTCGCTTTGAATCGTAGAAGAAGCTCAAACGGCCACACTTCCTATATGAGGAATTTGGACTTTATTGGTTATTGGAAATAATTCAAATCTATCCTCTGGATTTAGCCTCTATCTTCTTCATTGGATTATATTTGACACTCTTTTTTGGAAAGTGGAGATGACTACACCATCATCTGGTTTTCTTCATTGATTTTTATGCCCAAGGAATTCATATAATTACATTTGAAATTCCAGGTGAAATATGGTCAGGTTCTGAGGGGGGAGTTATAAAGGCTTGGCCTTGTGATTCCATTAAAAAAGCCCTTTCTTTCACTTTTGAGGAAAGACATATTGGTGCATTACTAATTGAGAGGTCATTTGTTGACTTGAGGGGCCAAGCTATGTCAAATGGTGTTTGGAACTTGCCTACAACGGATGTGAAATTCATGGCATCTGATAATTGCAGATCCAAAGTATGGACTGTCACTAGCTTATCCTTTGCACTATGGTATAATTTCTTGTTTACAGTACACATCAAATTATCGTTTTATTGGTGCGATCCTAATTGCCAATTTGTATGGCTATTTTATTGCTGTGCAGGGATTCTCGCACAAGGGATCTTCTTAAAGTGTTTGGTATAGATGGCCAAGTAGAGAATCGAGTTGATATTCCATCTTCACAAGATCCATCTTTGGACGATGAGATGAAGACAAAGATTGGTTCCTCATCAAAGAAGGAAAAGTCGCAGGGTTCTGTTGGTTTTTTCCAGCGTTCACGTAATGCCATTCTAGGAGCAGCTGGTGTTGTTCGCAGAGTTGCATCAAAGGGACCATTCGGAGAAGATAATCAGAGAACAGAAGCAATAAGTACATCAATGGATGGAATGGTTTGGACTGGATGTACAAATGGATCACTAGTTCAGTGGGATGGAAATGGGAATCGATTGCAAGAGGTTCAGCATCATTTTTCTTCTGTTCAGTGCATTTGTACACATGGGCCACGGTTATGGGTGGGTTATGCTAGTGGCAATATTCAGGTCATTGATCTTGATTGCAATCTGATTGGAGAATGGATTGCACATAGCAGTCCAGTTATAAAGATGGCTGTTGGAGGCTCATATATATTCACACTGGCACAACATGGTGGGATACGTGGGTGGAATATAAGATCTCCTGGACCTTTTGATGATTTATTGCGAAGAGAACTTGCCCAAAAGGAACAATCATATACAAAATTTGAAAATCTTAAGATCTTAGCTGGTACTTGGAATGTTGGACAAGAAAGAGCATCTCCTGATTCCCTCATGTCCTGGTTAGGTACTGCAGCATCAGAAGTTGGTTTAGTTGTAGTGGGGTTGCAAGAGGTGGAAATGGGGGCTGGATTCCTGGCAATGTCTGCTGCTAAAGAAAGTGTAAGATATTTACCACATGTTAATTATGATATTACTGTTATGGATCCTGGCTGCTGTATGAAAATTGGTTTAAGCTCCTGGACAGGATTTTCTTAACTTGTTTTGATTTATTATGAAAATATTTGGTTTCTTATTATTGTTTCCTTATCAAGAAAAGGATAAACTGACCAAGTTTAATCCAAAGGTGGAATTCAGAGATTAGGAAATTGACTAACAAAGGTCTTCACACCAGATGAATTTTATTGTATTGAAGGTCTATGAACAATACCAAGCCAATTAAAAAATGAGCTCTATGAGTGGTACATACAATATGATAAATATTTTTCTTTTCTAGGGAAAGTCAAGCCACAAGCCAAGCCATAAGATATTGAGGTCTTGAGTGTTCATAAATTGAGATAGGGCTTAGGGTTGAAGCGAGGCCATAGAGATGAACTTACCAATAAGAAGACAAGCAACACAATCTTGGCTTAAGAAAAATATTCAAGTTGTAAGGGATTAGCTTCTAAGTTAGAAGCCAAACTATGAACCAAATGCATATCCAATACAGAATATTTGTTCATGTGAGAATCCAAGATTTAGGGTTTAGGGCATAAAAAGTCAAGCCATAAGATGAGGACCCTGATGTATCTTACCAATCAGAGATTGAATATTGTGAAATGGTTCAAGGCATTATTCTTGTTTATAAGTTGTTGACTTTTCATGTCTACTATTATTAAGATAAAAACAACAATAAACTATTATTAAGATGAAAAGTGCAAGTAGATCTATTGTGTTTAATGTATTTGTGATATAAATGGAAGATTTGTGAATATTAAGTCCTATTTTGGTGCTTTTCATACATTATTAATTTTTCTTTAATAATCTTAGGTAGGAATTGAGGGAAGTGCAAATGGCCAGTGGTGGTTAGATACTATAAGCAAGACACTAGATGAAAGAGCATCCTTTCAGCGGATTGGTTCCAGGCAGTTGGCAGGGTTACTCATTGCTGCATGGTGAGCATTCAGTTTAAACAAGAAATAAGTGGAAATTTAACACATGCTATGTTTTCATTACACTTGTAACCTTTTCTAGTGCATCTATGAATCAAAATTTGTATTTTGCCTTCACTATCAATTATATATAATAGTAGTTTATTATTTTCCTAGGGTTAGGAAGGACCTTCAGTCACATATTGGTGATGTTGATGTTGCGGCTGTTCCATGCGGATTTGGACGTACGATAGGCAACAAGGTGACATTTTCAATTCTTGTAACTAACACTTCTTGGTTTAGTTCATTTTGGGGTCCAGGTTAGGGAAATCTTGTGTATATTTTAGAGTTCATTAACTTCATGAAAAGGTTGATAATTTTTTCCCCCATTTAATGATGAGTTACATAACACTTTGTGACCTAACTTGACTAGACTCTCCCTAGACGAGTCACTTCTTGATCTAGAGCTCATCCTACATCAAGCTAGATACCTTCTACCTGAGCAAACTAATTCTTGTTCACTCCATGGGACCTATCTTTGTCGTCTCAAGCAAGTTCCTCTTATTGTTGGTTACTTTCTATTGAATGATACAATCCATGTGCCATGTTTCTAGATGCCCTCTAAAAGCAAACACAATTTTAAGAAGACAAACAATAAGAAAAAAAATTCTCATTCTCACTTTATAGATAAAGATCTAAACCGAGGTGACTAGAGTTTAATCTAGAAGACCTTCAAATCTAAGGATGAAATTTTGTGTTTTCTTTCAAAGTATGTTGATGTTCCTTTTAGCACATTATTAATATAGAGGATGATTAGATGTTTTCTTGCAAGCATTAGTGCCAAAATATCCTACACAATAGCTTATAAACGCAGCTTCAATTGTCATTTCTAGGGACTTTGGTCTACCAAAATAGCACCTAGGTTGACCAACATTTGTAATATGACCATTGAGACAAGATTTACTTGTGCAAATGTTGGTCAACCAAAATACTAAAGTTTGGTTGACCATGCAATGAACCTTAAATTCTAAGATAACCTTTCAAACATCTCTATGACCTAAGATAAAGCTCGCTAAATAACAAACTCTACCTAGAAACTAAATCCTATTGTTACAATCTAAAATAACACATGCATCTTTGGATCCATTTTCAAGCTTGATGACTATCCACAAGTTTGGAGCTGTTTATGGCTCCGCATCCATAGTCTTTCATTCAAGATATACCACTTTAATCTTCAAATTCATGACAATCTTGCACAATATGCATGATAAGATACAAAGAGCTAAATTAAATTCATTTTCAAACTATTAAAATAACGTAGTTAGACCTTAGCACAAAGAAGGAACCATCGTTCCAACATAAGGATATTAACAAAAGAATATTAAAGAATAAAACTCATCTAAATTCATCTTGGTATGATTCAATGTACACTAAACTATGTCTAAGCGTTAACATAACACAATGTTAAAATTGTAGCATTCTAGCTGTAGACCTAAGATAAATAATACTTCAAATATTACCAGTAGGTATGCAATTGTCTTTACTTCATCTCCTTCCTCCTTGCACCTTTAGTTTGTTATCAACGCTGTTTGTCAACACTCCAATATGATATTATAACTGTATCATTCTAGTCAAAATCAAAACTCAGGCATGGCTTAAAATTTCAAACCTTGTAGATATCATATTAATATAAATATTTTTGACTAATTTTAATATTGACCATGTATGTCTTGTCATTTTACTCCATATACCACATATGTTATGTAGTGGGTTGATCACATACTGCTTAGATGTGTTTTTCCAGACCTTGCAATGAAGTTAGTGTATAGAATTAGGTGTAAAAGATATTCTAATTATGTCTCCACAATATATAGGACTGTAAATATTAATTGAACTTATGGTTCAGTTCCCAAATATTAAAGGAAATTTTGTGCGTAGACCAACAAAGGTATTATTTATTCTTTAACAGTTAATAACAATTGCCCAGCATTCTAATATTTTAGATTTATTGTTCATCGATTGTCTATAAATAGTATGCTAACCATGATTTCAGATATTGGTTGATTGCATATGCCAACCAAGTATTAATTATGGAATTGGTTGAGTTTATCTGTTGGTTCTTTTTGGGCATTATCGGATGGTGCATGCTAACGATGGTATATAATGTTTGTTAGCATCTTATCTGAAGATGAAAATATGGAGACTTACAGTACTGAAAATGATGTGTGACATTAGGTACTCTATAAAACTGAAAATTAAGCATTGACAAATGTCAAATCAGTGTTCCTACATTCAAAATCCAATTTCTCATTAAATTTTGATAAGAAAATAAAATACAATGTCATTATTAGATAGATGAGTAATTAAACATAGCTTATTGTGTATGGGAATTTTTTAAATTAATTTAACTAATACAAAAGAAAAAAAAATTGTGTAGGATGAAAGGTGATCAGTATCTTTTCATTGCCATATTAATCTTAGAAGAACGGTGATTTCTAAGACTACTGATTATTACCTAAGAATTTGTTCCATCTGTGCTATGTTAAATCTACATACATAACTGCTTATAGATTGTGTAATAACACTTGCTCTGCTTATAGACCTTGATTTCTTAAGAAGTGTTTTAAAATCGCATTTATGATTCTTCATCCAGAGCAATTTAATGTGAACAACTAGGAATTTTGTCGCATCAGATTATTCATGGTTAGTTGATTCCTGATAAAATATTGCATAGCCATATTTGAGACTTCAGCCATGGAGGGATCTATGGTGAAGTTGTGAATTGTACTAAAATAATCTGTTTACCAATTATTCTAACTTCCATTGAAAATACTCTATTTGCCGCCATACAGGGAGCTGTGGGCTTGAGGATGAGAACCTATGGCAGAATAATTTGTTTTGTAAACTGTCATTTTGCTGCTCACCTGGAGGCAGTGAGCAGGAGGAATGCTGACTTTGATCATGTTTATCGAACAATGGCTTTCAGCCGGTCAACTACTGGACTTGGTGCAGCAGGTTTGGCACTTAATCTGTATAAGTTTTCAGGAACATGAAACACATTCATCTTCCCCATGTTTAATCCTTGTAACATCATTCTAATAGCAACATTGCATCTTTTATGCAGGTGCTGCTACATCTGTCCAATTGCATCGTTCTGTGAATGTATGTAAAAATGAATTTTTCAATCAATCGTGATGAGCATATTTCCACGTGAATGCCATTTTTAGCCAAATTCAATACTTGTGACATTGACAGGTTGCAACAGTTCAGCCTGATGATGGGAAACCTGACTTGTCAGAAGCTGATATGGTGGTTTTTCTGGGTGACTTTAATTATCGGCTTCATAGTATATCTTATGATGAAGCTAGGGACATGGTGTCTCAAAGATGTTTTGATTGGCTTAGAGAGAAGGATCAGCTCCGGGCAGAAATGAGAGCAGGGAAAGTTTTCCAGGGAATGCGTGAAGGGCAAATTAAATTTCCTCCAACATACAAGTTTGAAAGACATCAAGTAGGTCTAGCAGGTATGCTTTTAACAAAAATTAAATTATGATAGATTATTTCTCCTGGATGAAATTTTTAAGTCTAATAGTTTTGACTCCGGCAGTAGTAAATAATATTCTATGAATAACAAGGTAGTTTATCCGTTCCAATTAGTTCTACCAGATGCATTTGTAACATGATTGATTTCTTATTTTTTGAAGCTCAGTTTTACTGGATTGAAGCTTTAGTATCAGTAATTTTACTTCTGCAGATGCTAATGGTTAAAACATGTAACTAGTTTAGCAGTTTATAATTCGTTGCAAAGACTTTACTTGACAATATAATTGTTGAAGTCTTTGACTAGTGTAGTCTTGATTTACGGAATCATTTGCCTTCTCAGGATATGATTCAAGTGAGAAAAAACGTATCCCTGCATGGTGTGATAGAATATTGTATCGTGACAGTCGCTCAATTTCAGTGGCTGAATGCTCACTACAGTGTCCTGTAGTCTCTTCAATCACACTGTAAGTTCTTTCAGATGATGCTTTTCTTAGATAATTTTTTAATGGTTCACTAATGGATAGGGCACTAATTTTTTTAATGGTTCACTAATGGATACAGCATCTTCATTTGCTAGGTATGAAGCATGTATGGATGTCACTGATAGTGATCACAAGCCGGTTAGGTGCATATTTTGTGTGGAAATTGCACATAGAGATGAGTCGATAAGGAGACAAGAGTATGGACGAATAATAACAACAAATGAGAAGATAAGATCCTTGCTTGAAGAATCCTGTGCTGTTCCAGAAACTGTTGTTAGTACTAACAACATAATCCTGCAAAACCAAGATGCTTCCATTCTTCGTATCACAAATAAATGTGAAAAGTACAAAGCGGTCTTTCAGATCATGTGTGAAGGCCAGGCTGTAATTGAGGAGGATGGAAATGCATCCGAGTTTTCTGCTAGATGCTCCTTTGGTTTTCCTCTCTGGCTAGAGGTAAATTTCCTGGTTTTATAATTTATATTTATTTATATAAATTATTGTGTATCTTCATTACAACCACCGTATCAAACCAGGCCAGCCAGTTCAATCAGTTGACTCAGGAACCAAAGTCCCAATTTGATTCCATTCAAACAGTAGAAAACATCCTATTAATGTGCATTGTTAATCTATCAGACAGAAAAATTGTGACCCAGGGGCCTGACCTCTATCTTGGTCTGGTTTTCAAAAAAATCTGCTTCCAGTAGAACCAGTATCTGAGATTTGGATCTGAAAGCCTTGATATTTTATCCAATAAAATATTAATTGTGCATTTTAAATTATACAGTTCTATGATTTTAGATTTACTTCAGCTTCCATTCTGGAGCAATGATTTTCCATGCTCATTTTACTTGTATCATCTTGATTATAGCCTTTCAATTTGATTAATTTAGCAAATACGTTTCAAAGTTTGATAATCATAAGTATGAATTGACTGAAATACACACCACCAAAATCGTCTGTTAAATACTTGAAGCATGTATATTAGTTGTATTGTCCCTTACATAACTCATGCGAAACCCAGCCATTCTTCAGCTTTCTCTCACTGATTATTTCAATTTTTAAGGTTTATCCTGCTAGTGGCATAATGAAGCCTGGACAAACAATAGAAGTTTCAGTGCTTCATGATGATTACTACACTAAAGAAGAATATGTTGATGGAGTTGCACAGAACTGTGGGTGTGAAGATAACAGGGACAAAGAAGTACTATTGCTGATACAAGTCACCGGAACTGGTTCCACGGACAGCAAAACACATAAGGTTGCAGTACGTCATTCCTCGCCTGGAGCTGAGTGTGGTGATAGAAAAGAACTTGGAAGAAGGAACCAATCAAGTCATCTACACAGGTCAGATGTTGGGGACTTTGGCAGTTCATCCACGGGAGTTCCCAACTTATCAATATCAAGCGTGCGTCGTCCATGAGGTTGCACAAGTGTATACAAAACAGATCCAGTGCAATCGACATAAAATTCCTTGTATATAATTCACAAGCATAAACCAAATTAATTCTTTCCAGCAACTAATTAAAGTTCTTGCGGATGCAACTGATCAGTTGACTGAGGAAATGTTGTGTGTTGTTGTATAGTATTATGCAGAGTGAGAAATAGATTTTTGGATAGGGTTAAAATTAGTTTTGGGACAAATCTGACAACAAACCAATGTTTGACTGAAATTATGTTGAACGCATTCCATGTACTGAAAACATATTGAAGAGCCAATCACTGGAATGACAAATGGAAACTAAAGAGCCAATTCTAAATTATGCTGATTTTTTTTAAAATGCTCTGTTTGGAAATTCAAGACATTGATACTTTTATATTTTTATCGGGCACAAGTTAGTTTGCTTGTGGCTTTTTATGTATTAATTTTTTCTTGTGCTGTGAGTAGGTTTTTGGTTCTACTTCACTTCTCTGTATGTTTAATTTTGGATATCTTAGTTTTGCAATAGATTTTTTTTTTTTTTTTTAATCTTTGGTTTGTTTGGTTATACTTCACTAATTCTCTGCTTGTTGTGTTCTTTGGATTCCTTGAAGTTATCACCTTCATTCTTTGATTTTGATCAATTTAGATACATATAACTAAAATTATTTCACAGACCTAAATATTTTCAATTTCAAATATGGCTCTTTTATTATGCTCCCTAGATCCCTAAAGTCATTCTATTCCCTTAGTTATTGCTCGACTCGAGATCATATAACAATTTTGATAAAAAAAAAAAATACTAGTTGATCAAATTTAAAAAATGACTCTTTCGTGGTGCTTCCTGAACCTTTGGAATTGTTTTATGCTTTTATTTTTTTTATTGTTTAAGACATGTTACAGTTTTAACCAAAATTATTAGATAGATACAAATTTATCAATTTCATAAATATTACTTTGTCACCCCAGGGCAATAATAAGGATGCCTTCTTAATTTCTTAACTATTCAAGGATTGAGTCTCTGTTTTAACAAATTAATAGATGTATTTTTAAATAGACAATTAACTTAAAAATATTAGATTGATGAGCCATTCATACACAATGCCAACTAAAAAAATCTCTAGCAATTA
>JBBPFP010000060.1:4224906-4236544 GCA_037974795.1 Kaempferia galanga | reverse complement strand
TATGACCGAACGTGCCCGGTCGGTCGGCTGCTTACCAGCTTCGCTCGGCCAACCAGGGTTATATTCAGAGTTCAGACCTTCAAAGTATAGACCTTCAGAGAACAGACCTCCAACCACCCTTTGTAGTAGATTGACCTGGGAGCTCCGTTCAGCCATCCAGAGGTATGGGCTCCGCCCACTTGCTCGATATGACACGCTTGACTGTGAGCAGACGGATAGACTGCCATGCACGGAATGCTAGGCAGATCTCTGACACGTGTCCGAGAGCGACGTATCTGATGCAACCAGGCGCCCTAGCCCACATGGCGACCCACCATTAGTTGACGCCACATGTGGCAGCCCATCATTGGCTGAAACATGTCACCACATGTGCCCGATGACGAAGAGCTAGCTATAAATAGGGGTCCTCGGTACTCGTGACAGCAAGCTATCTGAGGTAAAGGTACCTACACACTTCCTAAAGTAGCATACTCGTAAATACATCTCCGCTTTCTACTTTCTCCTTGAGTGGGACCGCTACTGACTTGAGTGTCAGAGTATCAAACAAGATGACCTCGTCCCCTGTTTGGTGACTAATGCTCTGTTGGTCTGTATGAGTGCTTTCAGGCGCCGGACGGACGAACGTACGTGACTTTCTTCACCAGCTCAGCCTCGTTCCAGCTCAGTCCAGCAAGTAAGGTGCTAGCTCGATCTTCTTCAACCTCCAAGTTAGCCGTATTTCCTAGTTGTCCAGCCGATCGGGAGCGGGCAGGATCAGTCGACATGTTCATTTCTGCCCTCTACCCTCAAATCGATCATGCTTAGCTTCAAACACATATGAAAATATATCATATTGAGCACATCATCATCATCATTCAAAGTCACATACATCTTATGTTGCGAAGCTAGGTATTGCAGAATCATAGGTTCGGGAGTAATGTCTGCACATTTTTTTACCAAGACTTGCATATATATCCATCAAATTACAACTACTGAAATTGAAATCACAAACATCTGGTTCATACATTTACAACTACCCAAAAATGCAAGGTTGTAAGACCCACTTCCAGAATCCATTTTAATCTAATCTACAAAAATATAACATTCGATTTAATCATATAAAAACTTAAGATAAAAACTTCATTCATATATAATTCAAGAATTTTTTTCTATAGATTTCCAACAATTTAAGAAATTTTCTATTCAATAACTAAATAATAAAAATTTGTCATTAGTTCATCTCTAAATAACACAAACCTAAACTAGAAAACTAAACCTTAAATTTTATCTTATTCATAAATCCATTTTTATTCAACCTCATAAATTTTGAGCATCATATTGCTTAAATTGGATACAATACTCTGTTTATTAATAATTTCTATAAAATATCTACATATGTCATTTTTCCCTTGAATTAAAGAAGATGCAATACAAACACATTCACAAATTTAAAATTTCAAAATAGAAATCGAATTTTATTCAACCTCAATCTCACAAAATCGAAAATACTCATGAACTAAAACACTTATGACCTAAAGCTTTAATTTTTCATTCAAGAATAATAAATTAATCAAAATCTAGGATAGAAAATTATAACTTATCGATGATTTTTGGGTTGAAAGTGAAAGTAGGGTCTGCCGGTTTTCCGATTTCTGCCTTGTGTAGATAGAGATGCTTTAGGGTCGAAGTAATGGAAGGTTAGGTCGTCACCAATGGTTTGCAGGGAAGTCGGGAACTATGCTGTTGATGGGTTGGAGAGACGGAGTTCGAAGTAACGAGAGGGAGTGCATCAACAGTTAAGAAAGAAATAAGATAAGAGTTTTATTTAATATGATGATAAGTTGGTAATTTCATATAGGTTAGGGAGTTGAAATAAATAAAATAGTTTGATCCGGTATTGAAAATCTAATATAGGGATTGAAAGTAAATATTTAAGTTTGCATGGAGATTTTAAAGCAACTTCCCTTATTTTATCTCCTTTGGGTGAAAAATAAAATACAAACAAAAGGAAAAAAAAATAGCGAAACCAAAACCCTTGAGTTAAGCCAGCAGGTACAGGATGGATGATTCTAGAAGACAGCTAAATCGCAATCCATTCCCACAACACACATGGCCGGCGGAGGCGGCGGCGCCGGGGCGGGCGAGGTGGAGGCGGGGTTCGCTAAACTTCAGGGCGAGGACTTCGAGTACTACATGCAGACCTACTCCATCATGCTCGGCCGCACCAGTAAGAAGTCAACTGTCGACGTTGACCTATCCAGCCTCGGCGGTGGCATGAACATCTCCCGCCACCATGCTCGCATCTTCTACGACTTCCCCCGCCGGCGTTTCGCCCTCGAGGTCATCGGTAAGAATGGCTGCTTAGTCGAGGGCGTTCTGCACCTGCCCGGTAACCCTCCCGTCAAGCTCGATTCCCAAGACCTCCTCCAGATTGGCGACAAGAAATTCTACTTCCTCCTCCCCATCCGATCCATGTTCGCCACATCCGCCGCCGCCCATCAGCTCCATCCCCCTGTTCCCTCTCCGCCCCCGACGTTGCCTGTCCCTCCGATTCTACCGCCCTTCGGTCGAAAAGGGCGGCCACGCCAGACAGACTTGTGGGATGGTTCATACGACGACGAGGCTGAGGAGGACGAGGGGGACGGATTGGATAATGATGGTTTCGCCCGAGCTGGGCTGATGAAGGTGCGAAAGGTGTCTGGTGAGATAGAAGGAACCGGAGCAGGTTATGGGGCTGGGCTCGGAGTGACTGTCATTGGGAAAGCTGGACCTTCAGGTACACTGGTCCAGTGAAGGACATCTCTTGCCCTTCTCCTAGTCCTTCAACATTTCCCTTCTATTCTTCTTTCATGGCTATTCTCTCTTCTTTTGTTACGATCAAATACTTACCACATTTATAGTTATGCTGGAAATGGCACTAATTTATGCTGGAAAAAGGAAAAAAAGTACTTCGCATCGTCTTGGAGGAATACTAGTAAATGTTCGACTATCTTCACAA
This sequence comes from Kaempferia galanga, assembly GCA_037974795.1. Taxonomy (NCBI): domain Eukaryota; kingdom Viridiplantae; phylum Streptophyta; class Magnoliopsida; order Zingiberales; family Zingiberaceae; genus Kaempferia; species Kaempferia galanga. The sequence goes on along the minus strand of JBBPFP010000060.1, from coordinate 4,233,567 downwards.
TTCGGTGTTTAAGTTTGAGATTACTTAATTTTATAGCGATAAGCCTGGAGAGAACAAGCCATGATTGTGAAGAAAATTTAGCTTTTTTATGAGGGAGAAGTTTGAAATGGCGAGTGGTTTGTTCTGTATGCCAATGATGATTCTGATTGAGTATTTGTGCAAGGTTTGGTGGATCGATTGGATATAAAATTTCAAGAATCATTGCGAAACTATAGTCTCAGGTTTGAAGTAAAGTTTTAAATTTGGAGCTTCTTAAGCTGTAGGATGTATCATTAATACCATTCCATGTTCCCTCTCTATGTTTGCTATGTGACCGTATTATTGACTACATAAATAGCCCTCTTTGAGTCTTGGTTTCTTGTGTGAGTCGGCAAACTCTTATTTTTTGGGCTTAGCATGGCAAGCATAATTGCAACTAGACATCATGTTTTGAACACATTACTTGGACCAACCAGTTTTTGAAACCATGTCAGCCAAACCTTTTGAGTTTAAGTGATGGTTTATCAAGTGCTTTGGCATTCAGTTCAACATTTGCACATTCAGCCAGCTTGGTACCATTCTACGTCATACTGATAAGAATTGGTCATTTAGTAAAGATAACCCCCCTCTAAATGATAATGGATGTTTAATGAGAGAGCTTTATACGGTTAGACTATATTTGTAGGTATGGTTGAATTTTAGTTAGTTTATATAGCAAGTTACAAGGAACATTAGCAATGTGAATATTGCTACTTTGGACTAACTTTTGGAATTTCAGTTTCCTTAAGAACAAATACTTGTAACTTATGGACAAGGAAAGCAATTTTGTTGACTTGTCAAGCCCCATGTGAACATTTCATTTCATTTGGATACTTTGGAAATGTGCTCATGTTTTAAGGTTATTCCTGCAAAATTAGAATTCATTTTGGTTATTTGGGCAAGAGAAATTTTGAGAAGATATATGGTCATATGCCTATTTGAAAAATAAAGAATTAGAGGTTTTTAATCCCATAAGAAGAGTTTTCTGAAGTAACTAAACTGCACATTCTGGAGAAAAGTTGACTCTGGAAAATGCTTTAAAAAAATATAGTTGTTTCTGTGAGGGTTCAAATAGATCAAATCAATGTAATCGTACTCATGATTATTCATACCTGTCTTTATTGATAATAATTTGAGGGCTAGATTTTCACATACATTTGTGTTTATTGATCTTGCAACCACAAACTTAGGGTTATTTTATATACTTCTAGCTTAATATATCTTAGGCTCCTATTTTCCAAAAGATTCTTTAGTAGTAAATTTTTCTCAGCCAGGGATTGTGGAGTATTAGTAATTTTATACATTAGCTTATATTTTCTGTAACAGTTGTACCCTGTTTTTTTATACATTAGCTTATGTTTTTTTTTCTTCTTGGAAGTTTCTGTCATTACATTGGCCATGCTTACTTTTATGTGGTAGGAAGAACATAAAGTCCATAATCCATTTCCGTCAACAAAACATGACAGGCATAGCTAACATAAAGTCCATAACCCTTTTTCTCCAACAAAACTTGACAAATTTAGCTGTTTTAGTTCCCAATACAAAACGAAACAACTACAATGACAATACATGTTAGACCCAACTATTTAAGAGTTGCAACTAGCTTTTGTCTGCCATTGAATTCTAGGCAAGACTATATCATCTGTAATTGTAATGTCTTCAATTTGTCTAGCTGAAAAATCTTTAGACATCAAATTGCAAAATAGTAGCTCAAAACTTAAAATACCTTGCTTTAGTTGGCTATCTATAGCAATCGAACTGAAGTACCATCCCAAATATCATTAGGCAAGATTATTGATGTCTTATTGACTTTTTTCCAATTTTAGATTGGATGTTTCTAGTGCATGAGGATCTTCCTAATGTGGGAATTGGGAAGAAGGAATAACTACATATGTAGTCTTTATCTTGTGTTGCTTTCTTACTACATTATTTCTGCTACTCAGATATTGATTACCCAAGTTGTAAGGAGCAAATTTCTAAATGAACTGAAGGATTCTCCTCCATTTCTATTGACTGAATTCATACTAGGAAACTTAGTGCTTTAATGTAAGAAGAAGATTTGCTGGTAAATCAATAAATTAATTGATAGCTGTTGTTTGCTCTCCAAAATAGACTACTTTGATACTATAAAAAATTGATATATTTTCTGATCTTAAAGGCTGCTATTAGACTGATGTCTCTGTGATACAAATGCCTTGACACACTAACATGTTGTAAATATATGACGTATCATAGAGGTGTATAATATCACTAGGGAACAATGTGTAGAAAGATTGTTAAGGCCCAATCTTCTACAAGTTAAAATAATAATTTAGCAAAAAAGGAGTTAGGCGGAAAACTCGAGGATATAGATTTTCCCAGTTTGTGATTATCTGGAAGCAAAGGAAAAGGGAGTGAAAGTTAAAATTTCTAAAATTGATTGTTAAAAAACATTATAGTTGGTTGCCTTAATCCTTCATTCCTTTGCCAGCTGCATGTCGTCACAGTAGTAAGCTTGTTCTGCATCCACTATCCATTGTGTGAGAACATCGTCACTCAAACATGTCAACCAACAGTGCATGGCTTGCCCCTTCCATCAGATCCTCCTCTTTCAAAGCTGGTAAAAGGATCATCTCACCTTCCTAAAACCAGGCTTAAGGTGGATAATTAAGAAAACAGATAATTGGCAATGTAATGACCTGGAATTCTGATGTAGCGTATTCTTTATTTTTTAAACGTTTTTCCCCTAGCTCTACATCTGAATTATCTTGTGATTGCCTGCAATATATATTATTAAGGAACATCATACCTTTCTCAATGTTCACAGAGAGAAAGTCTGAAGCAAGATCAAGGATTGACAGGGATTCGGATAACCATCAACTTTTACAATTGGAAGAGAAGGATGTTGTCTCATCTGTAGCCACAGTACTATCTGATCTTTGTGGACCTGGAGAGTGGATGCCTATGGTAAAACTTCATGCAGAGGTTAGCTCAAAAACCAGTGATCATACTAGAGTTTTTGAATTATTATGTTCTTAAAAAACATGGTGATTTTTATATATGGGCTATGCTGAGGAGGGTCTAAGAAAACTTTGCTTGATTTCTGCTGCTTAGTTTTGCAAGTCAATTTGCTTTGGTTATAATTTGAAGCCTTCTCGGACAAGGGATATAGAATCAGTGGCATCACATTTCGGACTCTGATTCCAAGTTCTCAAGTTTTCTTTTTGACACAAAGGGTGTGAACCTTTCCGAGCTTATGTATCTAGCTGACATGATTTGCAAGCATTTTGAATTTTATTAGGCCCTATCGGTTCAGGTTTCTATATGTCATTTGTTTTGGAAACTTTTCCGAAACTCAAAGTTTAACTTGAGACATTCCAAATCCTTTCTGGAAAAACTTTGGAAAAGATTGAACTTCATCTACAGTGTGATGATCATTCCTAGTCAATATTATTATTTTTCCAGTATGTTGGAAACTCTCATGTCTTTAATCTTGAATCAGTCTATACAACATAAGCAATTTTAAGGTTTTCATGTCATTTGGTTCAGCTTGTGGAACAATATAGCAATGTGTGGCACCACAGCAGAGTTAAGAGGTACCTCACATCCGAGGACTGGTCCCCTCTTGAAACCAAAGGAAGACCTTGGTTTGGCCTCCTTACGCTGCTTCGGAAATACCCAGAGCATTTTGTGATCAATACAAGATCGAAAGGGAGGATAACATCCGAGTTTGTTTCCCTGGTGTCCTTGCTATCTTAACCTTGGCACTGCAACGCAGCTTTTACGTGGATTGTCTTGAAAATAAAAGCCATGTCGCAGTGTTTAGAAATTTACATACATGTGTGGTCTTTAGTTTAGAGTGTTGAATGCTAGAGAACTTTGTGTTTGTTGTAATCATTTGCGACAGCGCAGCTGCTAGTTAATTGCCATCATTAAATATTAAAGAAACACTTTTTATCATATGGTTTTGTTCTTGATTGGTGTTGTGCAAAATGCAAATTCTGTGCTTTGTTTCTACATGTGGAAATGAAGGCCAGTAGCACTTCATGTTGCTACCAGATAGATCTTAAGAAATCTCTCTGTCGTTTATTTGATTCACAATGCATTCTCAAGATTCTCATCCCAATGATGCTTTAACGAGAACCAAGTTAGTTCATTTCAAAATTAATTTGCTTGGGACAAATTTGGAGATATCATCAACATGATTTTAAAATGGGCATTCCCATCAATTACCAAAATAAATTAGGAAGTGCATACGGTCCAACATCACAAATAATTTGAACTCTGTAAGAGTAATGTGTTTTAAGTGAGACTCGAATATGCTTAGGCAAGTTGAGTTTCTCAAGACTTTATGTGGTAATCTCTAATGTCTTAACCACCGTACCGCCTTGAGGGAACGGCTCATTTTCACCTACGAGACATCTTGAGGATGTTCACATTTTATTGATTTCTAAACAACTCGTTTTGAGATAATTTTTTCAGAATTAATTTGCTTAGAACGAATTAGCACAAAATGATATGAAATCAACCTGTAGTCGAAGACTAATGCTGAGTTCATGCCCACCTAAAATGTGTATTTTGGAATTTCCTAAAAGTGCCAAAATAATTCATTTTTTCCTAAACAATTAAGTTTAGAATTAGGTGTTATTCGTATTAATATGGTGAGGTATATGTAGGCACACTGCTGTAAGGCAAAAGAAAAAAAAAATAAAAGACGCAGGTTATTATCAAATGAAAGAATGGTAATATTTCTAATCTTTCCAGATAATTTTTCAATAACAAATGTGAAGATAAATAGTTTCTTGTAGCTCAACAGTAAACAAAAAATCGCAAAGAGAGCTCAAGATGCCTCCAACACTTACCAGGAATCATCATCTTTCCCGTCCTTTGAATTGCATCTTTTAGCTTCAAAATTTCAACATATGTGAGATTTGTAGGAGTTGCATTCCCATAATCTGATTTCAAGGTGTTACTTGCCACTAAACTTGATTCCGTAAGAAATTATATATATGTATATATAGAGGCTTTGTTCATATGTATTCTACAAGCTGTTGGCAGGTGGGGGCAGTGGAGGCGGCTTCTCATATCCCGTATCCATTGTCTTGTGGAGAAGAAAAGTTCCAGAAAGTATTGTAATGAATCCGCATATTTCAGTTACGATCTGTGAAGCATTCTGCGAGTCCCAGTCCTGGTTCATTATGCCATATTAGATCAGAACTTTGCATTAGAAACTTACTAGTTTTCTGCTAAAACACGTGCAAATGAAAAAGATGCAATTTGTTTTAGCATAATGCAATTATATCCGTATCTATATAGAAAAGCACATTAGGTGGCAAAATTTAGGGAAGAAAATAAACAAGAGAGTTGGAAAGTAGAATATGTTTGCACAGGAGTGGTCTTTATTCAGATCTGAATCTTGAATTTTATGACAATTACCCAACTCCAAAGTTTGTCAGATGGGGTTTCGCTTCTAAGAAGATAGGTTGATCTGAAGGATCAAGCAAAACTCATCCAAGATGAGGTGATGATCTCATAGAGATCTCCTTGGAGTTGTGTTTGGCCGACTGATCATTTTTTATCTTGTTGTATTTGGCCGATTTACAATATGTCCTCGGTCGACTGTGCATTCCTACAATTGAGTGTGTTGCTGAAGAGTTGACTTACGAACATTATGTTCCTTTTTGGAAGTTGGCACTTAGCAATCTGACTCACCTAGTTAATTATTCAACAATTTGTTCCTTTCTAGAAGTTAGGACTCGCATAGTCGATTGTTCAACGTTATGTTTTCTTCTCAGTCGACTTGTCCAGTCGATTGTTCAATCTTCTGTTCCTTTCCGACATGCATCAGTGACTCGACGAGTCAACTGTTCATCCTTCTGTCTCCTCCATGTTAGACCACGAATTCAAATATATTGTGGTTTCCATCAATCAACTATCGACTATACATACACAACAATCGACTGCATGCAAACCACAATCCTCAATGGTCATTCATGGGATCGAACAATTGACTCTAGTAGTCCACACAGTCAATTGACCATATCACGAATCCGAGTTTGTTTGAATTCGAGGTTTGCGCATACTCATTTACAACAATCAACCGTTACTTTAGTATCAGTCGAGTAAGATACCATGGCACACCAATCTACATGTTGAGTCCTTCTAGCTCCGAAACAATCATTGTCCTAATGTTAAGTAACCAAAAGTTCTCAGGCTAAAAGTATACTTGATACTAGAAGACCTCTATGTTAATTGGACTTTCGTGCTTAACACTTTGAGTCTTCCTAGCCAAGATCCTTCTAGGACTTTCACCATCTAACATCCGACACTCCTTCCAGCTAAGTCTTCTACCACATCCATCTGCTTAGCATCCAACATCTCATGCCTGCTAGGACTTTCATCATGTCTGTTTGCCTAGCTTTCAACATCCCATGTCTGCTAGAACTTCCATCCAACTTGTCAAATCATCTGCTCCTCCATACTTGACACATAGCATCAAATCACAATAAATACTTAAACATGGTACAAATATCAAAACCGTGCAACACACATGCTTGGTTAGATTATATCAACAACCCTCCAAAACATACAACATATATGCATGGGTGATTGCATCAATCATACCATGGAAGAACTTTGAAGATTTAAAATTCAAGCCAAGCAAAATTAACATTTACAGCTGTTAATTAGCTAATTAGCCTCTTAGAAGATTATTAAATATATGAATAGTTAGAAGATCATCTTTGAAGATATGAATAGTTAGTACCTAATTGTGTGTGTCAGTGTTGTAAATGGCGGTAGACAGTGACAGGGCGACCAGTAACCGCCTACCGCCTCGACTGCCTAAGCGGTTGAATTTTTTATTATTTTTTATACATAATATTATAAATAATAATTATTCTTTATAATATTTACTTTTAATAAAAATAAATTATGGGTTAATTTTATTAGGCTTTAATTGAGTCTATTTAAATTATCTCAATTATAGCTAGGAGTTGATTAAAATTATTAACCTAAAATTATTTAATTAAACCATAACTTGCAACTTACCAGTGTACCCTATTTTGGTCTGACAACGAGCCTATTGCGTCGGCGAGTTCCCACGCTGAGTTCGAGCTGGACCCAAGCGATGCCTCCGACTCGTCGTCGGGCCTAGGTGGCGCCTTCGGCTTCGAGTCCATTGCTGGGTTCGGGTGACACACTTAGGCTCGTTGCCCGAGCTTGAGTGACGTACCCGAACGCGTCATAGGGCTCAGGTGATGGGTCTGAGTCCTTTGCCAGGCTCGTGCGACTGGTCTGAGTCCTTCGCCGAGTTCGGGTGATGTGTCTAAGTCCTTTGCCAGGCTTGAGTGACGCATTCGGGCTCTCGCAACGCGTCCAGACTCATTGTCAAGCCCAGGCAATGCATCCAGACATGCCAAGGTGGTGAAACAGCAGTGGCAGTGGCGGTTTTGGGCACGGCGATGGTGGAAGGAGGTGAGTTACCGCCTAAAACACCGCCTCAGGCAAAGGCGGTGTGGTTGATGCCCGCCTCTTGCCTAGGGGATGCCTCAACCGCCATTTAGAACAAGGGTGTGTGTTTTAATTAAGGGAACAAATTTTAATCAGGGGGAAGGAAGTTATCATGCTAAACAAAAGAAGCCATTTTTTACGGTGATCAACCCTTTTCTTCTCCACTTATTGAAGATGAAAACTATGCAAATGTATTAGGAAAGTATAGGCCTGAACCTAGTGACAGGCCAAAATTATTGTCATCGAGCTTCAAAAAGGTTTAAACTCCCCTTTTGTGAAACCATACTATGCCAAGGATGGGGTTCATTAAGGTACTTAACCCCAGGTAACAAGGATAGATTGGGAAAATGTCAATAGCCACTAACAGAAAATAGTAAAAATAGTAAATCACCTTAAACATGATCATGCTGGCACATATGGTGAAAGTAGTGAACATCACATAGTATACAGGGGATATAACAGCTGTATTAAAGGTGTCAAGTGCCTGCAAGAACAACCTATGATGAAATTAAGAGTGAAAAATGGCAGAAAAATATCAGAGAATCAGAATTCAAAATAGCTTGAACCTACTATAATTTTGCTTCAATGATCATAATTACTTTTCAGTTCATCATCCTAACGAACCTGTAACATGTGCTTTGTTCCAACTATAATGACATTTCTGTTAACTGCACAAAATATATTAACACGAGAATTTCTGATACACTGGGGTGAGAAGACAATTAAACCAGAATGAATATGTGGAAATTTCATAAGATGAAATAAATACTAACCTTTTATTCTTCGGAAAGTATAGTATATATACAATGAAACCTAATACTAAGATCCCCACACAGAATTTAACCATACCATTAACATAACAAAAGTATTATCAATATGAATAATACTGAAACTTCTAATTCTATAAATTCTCTTTAGACCAAGTTATTCATAATTGAATCAATCAAGCTTGGAAGTAACTTTGGTGCCTATGCATGTTGGTACTATTGGAACTGTAAAACTTTATGGAATAATAACCTGTTTTATTACATGAATAAACCCCTATTTATATAAAGATAGGGTTGACCTATTCTACAAAAAAAGGTTAAAATTTTATCTAAAATATCTCTAGACATATTAGAGATATTTAAAACTATCCTTATCCATATTTTT